>LNAC01001859.1:0-13029 GCA_002007465.1 Ailurus styani
TACCAAACATTTAAAGAAGAATTAATACCTATTCTCATGAAACTGTTCCAAAAAAATAGAATTGGAAGGAAAACTTCCAAACACCTTTTATGAGGACAGCATTACCTTGATCCCCAAACCAGGCAAAGACCCCATCAAGAAGGAGAATTACAGACCAATATCTTTGATGAACACGGATGCAAAAATCCTCAACAAAATACTAGCCAATAGGATCCAGCAGCACATAAAAAGGATTATTCACCACGACCAAGTGGGATTTATTCCTGGGATGCAAGGTTGGTTTAACATTCGCAAATCAATCAATGTGATACAAGACATTAATNCATTAATAAAAGAAAGAACAAGAACCATATGATCCTCTCAATAGATGCTGAAAAAGCATTTGACAAAGTACAGCACCCTTTCTTAATCAAAACTCTTCATAGTGTAGGCATAGAGGGTACATACCTCAATACCATCAAAGCCATCTGCGAAAAATACACAGCGAATATCATTCTCAATGGAGAAAAACTGAGAGCTTTTCCCCTAAAGTCAGGAACACGGCAAGGCTGTCCACTATCACCACTGCTATTCAACATAGTACTAGAAGTCCTAGCCTCAGCAATCAGACAACAAAAAGAAATAAAAGGCATCCAAATCGGCAAGGAAGAGGTCAAACTCTCACTCTTTGCAGATGATATGATACTTTATGTGGAAAACCCAAAGGACTCCACTCCAAAACTGCTAGCACTCATACAGGAATTCAGTCAAGTGTCAGGATATAAAATCAATGCACAGAAATCAGTTGCATTTCTATATACCAACAACAAAACAGAAGAAAGAGAAATTAAAGAGTCAATCCCATTTACAATTGCACCCAAAACCATAAGATACCTAGGAATAAACCTAACCAAAGAGGCAAAGAATCTGTATTCAGAAAACTATAAAGTACTCATGAAAGAAATTGAGGAAGACACAAAGAAGTGGAAAAACATTCCATGCTCATGGATGGGTAGAATAAATATTGTGAAAATGTCTATGCTACCTAGAGCAATCTACACATTTAATGCAATCCCCATCAAAATACCAGCAATTTATTTCAAAGAAATGGAACAAATAATCCTAAAATTTATATGGAACCAGAAAAGACCCCGAATAGCCAAAGGAATGTTGAAAAAAAAAAGCAAAGTTGGCGGCATCACAATTCCAGATTTCAAGCTCTATTACAAAGCTGTCATCATCAAGACAGTATGGTACTGGCACAAAAACAGACACATAGACCAGTGGAACAGAATAGAGAACCCAAAAATGGACCCTCAACTCTATGGTCAACTAATCTTCGACAAAGCAGGAAAGAATGTCCAGTGGGAAAAAGACAGTCTCTTCAACAAATGGTGTTGGGAAAACTGGTCAGCCACATGCAGAAAAATGAAACTGGATCATTTCCTGACACCACACACAAAAATAGACTCAAAATGGATAAAAGACCTCAATGTGAGAAAGGAATCCATCAAAATCCTCGAGGAGAACACAGGCAGCAACCTCTTCGACCTCAACCGCAGCAACTTCTTCCTAGGAACCTCACCAAAGGCAAGGGAAGCAAGGGCAAAAATGAACTATTGGGACTTCATCAAGATTAAAAGCTTTTGCACAGCAAAGGAAACAGTCAACAAAACCAAAAGACAACTGACAGAATGGGAGAAGATATTTGCAAATGACATATCAGATAAAGGGCTAGTATCCAAAATCTATAAAGAGCTTCTCAAACTCAACACCCATAAAACAAATAACCCAGTCAAGAAATGGGCAGAAGACATGAACAGACATTTCTCCAAAGAAGACATCCAAATGGCCAACAGACACATGAGAAAGTGCTCAACATCACTCGGCATCAGAGAAATACAAATTAAAACCACAGCGAGATACCACCTTACACCAGTCAGAATGGCTAAAATCAACAAGTCAGGAAATGACAGATGTTGGCGAGGTTGCGGAGAAAGGGGAACCCTCCTACACTGTTGGTGGGAATGCAAACTGGTGCAGCCACTCTGGAAAACAGTATGGAGATTCCTCAAAAAGTTGAAAATGGAGCTACCCTACGACCCAGCAATCGCACTACTGGGTATTTATCCTAAAGACACAAAGGTAGTGTTCCTCAGGGGCACGTGCACCCGAATGTTTATAGCAGCAATGTCCACAATAGCCAAACTATGGAAAGAACCTAGATGTCCATCAACAGATGAATGGATAAAGAAGATGTGGTATATATATACAATGGAATACTATGCAGCTATCAAAAGAAACGAAATCTTGCCGTTTGCAACGACATGGATGGAACTGGAGGGTATTATGCTGAGCGAAATAAGTCAATCAGAGAAAGACAATTATCATATGATCTCTCTGATATGAGGAACTTGAGGGGCAGGGTGGGGGGTCGTGGGAGGTAGGGAGGGAAAAATAATGAAACAAGATGGGATGGGGAAGGACACAAACCATAAGAGACTCCTGATCTCACAAAACAAACTGAGGGTTACTGGGGGGTGGGAGGGTAGGGATAGGGTGGATGGGTTATGGACATTGGGGAGGGTTTGTGCTTTGGTGAGTGCTGTGAAAGATGTAAGCCTGATGATTCACAGACCTGTACCCCTTGGGCAAAGAATAAAAATAAAATTAAAAAAAAAAGACAGATCCTGTCGTTTTATCCAGTCTGCAATCCTGTGACATTCTATGGGAGCATTTAGGCCGTTGACGTTGAGAGTGATTATTGAAAGTTAAGTTTTTATTGACAGCATGTTGCCTATGAAGGCCTTGTTTCTATACATTGTCTCTGTAACTTTCTGTTCTATGTCACTCTTGGGTTTTTCTTCCTTTATAGAACCCTCCCCACTTAATATTTCTTGTAGTGATGGCTTGGTGGTCATATACTCTTTTAGACCTTCCCAGTCTTCCTTATCTCTCCTTCCATTCTGAATGTCAGCCTTGCTGGATAAGGTATTGTCTGGATGTTCTTCTCATTTAGTGCCCTGAATATGTCTTGCCAGCCCTTTCTGGCTTGCCCGGTTTCTGTGGAAAGATCTGATATTATTCTGATGATCCTGCCTCTGTACATAAGGAATCTCTTCTCCCTAGCTTCCCTTAAGAACTCCTGTCTGAATTTATGATTCATGAATCTCACAACTAAGTGTCAGGGTTTTTTGTAGACTCATTGATCTTAGGGGTGTCCTCTTTGCCTCTAGGACATGAACACTTGTTCCATTCCCCAGATTAGGGAAATTTTCACCCAGTATTTGATCAAGTATATCTTCTAGTCTTCTCTCTTTTCCACTCCCTCAGGGATCCCAATAACTCTGACATGAACATTTCATGGAGTCATTTATTTCCCTAATTCTGTTTTCATGGCATCTAAGTTGTTTGTTCCATATCTCCTCCTGATCCTGCTTTTCGATCAACCTGTCTTCTAGATCACTAATTCTATCTTCTGCCTCGGTTATCTAGCTCTTATAGTATTTAGATTAGATTGGATCTCCTTGATAGTATTTTTAACTTCTGCCAGATCAGCTCTCACTTACTCCCTTAGAGATTCTGTTTTGCCACTAATGGTCTTCTCCAAACTAGCCATTGCCTTGTCAATTTTTACCCTTAATTCCATTTCCAACATATTCCTTTTGTCCATATCCAATAGTTCTGTGGCAGAGGTCACAGTATCTGAATTTGTCCTCTGTTGGGTGTACCTCTTCATAATCATTTTGATGAGAGGTTGTTGAGGAGATGTATACCTGAATATATCAACCACAATCCAGTCAAGGTGCCCCTTGGAAAATTTCAGAGCAATCAGAAGTCACCATGAAAAAGAAAGAAAAAAGAAAGAAAAAAGAAAAAAAGAAAGAGAAAAAGAGAGGGGAAAAAATAGAAAACAACCCAGTCAAAATGAACCCGAAGAATAATATTTATATGGTACAAAAACAAACACACAGAAATACTGACAGAAGAATGATGGTTAGGTGGTTATAAACCCTTGATGTGGGAAAAAGAAGGTTATTTCAGTACTTCCTGGGTGTATCTTATTATCTTTTTTAAAGGACTGAACTTTCCAGAGATACAGGGAAATTAAAACTGGCTTATATATAGGGCTAGTATTGAATAGGCAAAAGGATTACCTTGAAGCTTATATATATATATGCCTATATATATATATATATATGCCTATGCCTATATATATATATATGCATATATATATATATATAAGAAAACAAGAAAAAGAAAAAGAAACCCAGATATATGTATGAAAAAGTCCAAGTTAAAACGTTATTATGTAACATGTTGTATTACATATCTAGTTGTAATGCTATGTAGGTTAAAAAAAAAGAAGAATCATTGTGAGAAGGAATTTAAATAAAAGTTGTATCTATGAAATATACAAGTTTTGGGGGCAATACCTGGGGCTTAATATATTCTTTTCCCCTGATGTTGGGGTTTTACAGTTTTATGGGGACCTTATCATTTTTTCCTCTTGTTTTCTTGTCTTGTCTTCTGGGAAAGGGGTCTGCCACATTGTTTTTCGGTCAGTCTTGCTTGAGCTGAGTCATCCTGCCCCCTATCAGGGGGCTGGGTTCATTGGAAACTGGTTTTTCAGGCTTTTGTTCTTTAGAGGTTTTTGTTCTCGGGTGGCTTTTTGTGGTTTTTCAGAGGGTTAGTGGAAAAAGCAAACTGTCCTTACCCAGTACTTTGCCTCAGAAAGAAGCCTCAGTGAGCTCCACCCTTGATGGTCCAGAACACACAGACTTCCCCTCTGCAATCTCCACTGAACACCATAACCTTCCATAGGTGGTACTCTCTTTCAACCACCGTCTCAGTGTTTCCCTGAGGCCCCCACTTGTGTCTGCACTGCTATGCCACTAAAACTACAAGCGATATTGGTCTGGGGGAGCACAATCTTGGTGGCTTCAGGACTGTTGTCTGGGGTCCACCCCCATGACCCAGCAGTGGTGAAGGTCATGGATTCAGAGACTGGGGTCTGACACCCACACCAGGTTCTCTCAGGGGCGAGTGGGGGGTGTGCCCAGCCCAGGTGGTGGGGAAAGTGGCGGAAAGCCATGGGCCCAGGGACCATGGACTGGGGCTCCTGCCGGGCTGTCTCAGTGCATGGTTGGTCACAGGCCGTGACTGTCCTGGGACTATGCCTGTGGACGCTCAATTCCACCAGTTGCCCCTTTTGCTCTTTTTGAGTGATTTTAACCAGCCTCCAAGTTAATGTTCGTCCCAAGCACAGGGCACTTTCATATTGGGGTATTACTCTCCAATGTGTCACTTCTGGTAGCTCCCTTCCACTTCTGTTTATCCTCTGATATCAGTGCTAGCGCTCTAACTCTGTTTTACCTCTCCACTGATGATATCCTGCCCCCGAAGAGATACATCTCAGGCTGAATTCATGGATGCTCAGAATGTTCTAGTAGATATTTAGCTCACTTCATGAGACCTGTTGAAACATGGACTCCTACTTCTCTGCCATCTTGCCCCTCCTTTCCCTTCAGAGGTTATTTTTATTTAGCCCACTGATTACATATCTAGTGGCAAAGCTGAGTTGTGAACATTGCAGTGCAGAATTTTTGCCATATTATGTAACATTCAAAAGAGAAAGAAGTAGTGAAGTCTGATTTTTGTTTTCATAGACAATGATATTAGGCAAAGTTTGAGGTGGAAAGGAGCTAAATATTTTTGGAATTACTCAGGATTATGCTTCAAAGTATATTTATCAAGAGAACCATAACTATATCTGCAAAAGGAGAACATGATATTCCAAACTATCCCAAAAGCAGATTCCCTCGGCTAGGAGACCTTGTCAAGAAACTTCATGGTCACAAACCATAAAAATATAGATTTGGAAGTAAACATTGAGGAGTCCTTTTTGACTTACATAATCATGAAAAAATCATCTTCACAAAGATTTCTATTAAAATACAGAAAGTATATAAAAAGAGGAGGAAATATAATCAAACATAGGAAAGAAATTTCAACAAATGAAATTATCTACATGTCAAAAAACTAACAAACTGATACCAGCAACGAACAATAGAAAAGTAGAGTTAGTCTATTTATAATAGTATCAAAATAATAAAACACTTAGCAATACATTTCATAAATGAAAGATTTGTATCCCTCTAAATCACAAAAAATGAAAGAGATGTTAAAAATAAATATTTAAAACCTTATGTCTATGATTTTTAAGACTTATTATTGTTAATAGTCAAATTCCCCCAAAATAGATAAATAGATACAGCATTATCTCAATAAAAACCCAAGGCTCCTTTTTTTTTCAGAGAATGATAAGCTTACCCTAAAATTTATATGGAAATCCCAGAGGCCCAGCATACTTTGACCCAGCATACCATATTTGAGACCCACAAATAATTGTGACCAAGAATAACAGAGCACTCATACTTCCTGTATTCTAACTTACAATGAGGTTACAGTAATTAAGGCATTGCATTATTAACATATGTGCAGATATGTAGATCCATAAAATAGATTTAAAAGTCAATTAATCATCAACCAATTTTAAGAAGTGTACAAAAATCATTCAGCGTGGAAATCATAGTCTCTTCAACTAATGATACTGTGACAACTGGTAAAATAATGAAGTTGAATCCCTACCACATATCACATTAAAAAAATCTCAAAAGAATTAATGACATAAATATAAGAAGTAAATTATAATACTCTAAAAAGAAAACAAAAATTTTTACCTTGGATTAAATAGTGGTTTCCTACATAATGCCTAATACATAATAAGTGTATAAACTTACTGAGATTTTCTACTTGTCCAAGATGTTGCTATTTTGATAAAAAAGGGACACAACAGAAAGAAATAATAGATTACAAAAAGAATGGATTAAAATCATATAGACAAAATCAAGATAGTATCCATGAACCAGGTGAGGATTACCATCTATTTTTAAGGATGTAGGTTTTTCGGGTATACAAATTGCAATAAATTAATAAAAGTTTGGCTGTATCAAACTGTGGGAACTCCATGGAGTAATGGAATTGACATAGATAGAATTAGAGGATACAAATTCTCAAGAAAATGTTTGTTAGTTTTCTCAGATACTTTATAAAAGACTCACTTTTCAGAGCTGTGTTAAAATAATCATAGTTAGCCATCCCAAGAAACGAGGGTTTTCAAATGTCTTCAGGTAGCTTCTAGTTACATATAAAGATGAATGAGTAATAAGAAATCGTGATTTAGATGAAAGTTGGGGGCACCTGGTGCCTCAGTCATTAAGCATCTGCTTTCAGCTCAGGTCATGATCCTGAGGTCCTGGGATCAAGCACTGCATTGGACCCTCTGCTCAGCAGAGAGCCTGCTTCTCCCTCTCCCACTCCCCCTGCTTGTGTTCCCTCTCTTGCTGTATCTCTCTCTGTCAAATAAATAAATAAATAATCTTTTGAAAAAATAGAAGAAAGTTGGGCAGCCAAAGAAATTTTTTGCAAAGTTATTTTAACTGAATTTGTTAAAATATCTGAATTTAAAGGTGAAAAATTATGTAGGACATTCTAAGAGCTATTTTGTATAGACATAAGACTTGATTGGAGAAAGTACTGATGCTAAATCCCCACTTGTAAATGATTAGTAGTTATGTAAAGAGTCAGGTATAAAACAGTCAATACCCAGGTTCAAGGAGGGATAACACTTACTTACTCCCAGGTAAGTAATCCTTAAACAGTCACTCAACAAAAGCAGTGGGTCGACTCCAACATTTTTTCTTGAATAAACCAAAGAACTGTAAGATTTATACCTGGGTTCAAAGGCAGGTATCTGAAAGTCAAGTACTTATGCCTAACATATAGTAATATAATTAAAATTCATGGAGAGTAAAACAGCCTATGCCACTCTCCAAAAACAGCCTGCTTTTCACATGATGTTTATATATTATACCAAATAAAGCTATTATAAAATTGGGAAAAAGCAAAGAAAAGACGAATGAGGAGGAAGAGGATGACCAAGGGATTACAGCTTCCTTGAAGGAGTATTGACCTGAGTGGGCACTCAGTTATGTTTGAAAAAACATTACATTAACTTTCCTTTCCTCAGTAGTTTCTGAAGTCCCGTGGATACCTCTTTGTTGCGCAGGCTGTAAGTGAGTGGATTCAGCATGGGGGTGAGGATGGTTTAGAAGGCAGATACTATCTTGTCCTGGTCTGGTGTATGCTTAGAAGCTGGTCTCATGTACATGAACATAACAGCACCATAGTAGAGTCCAACCACAGAAAGGTGGAAGGAACATGTGGTGAAGGCTTTGCAGCGACTTTCGCTAGAGCTCATGTGGATGACAGCTCGAAGGACATGTGAATAGAAAATAATGATCACAGAGACTGGCAATATTAGCATCACCACACAGCAGATGAAAAGCAGTCTTTCAAAAGCAGAGGTGTCTGTGCAAGATAGAGGGAAAAGGGCAGCAACATCACAGAAAAAATGATGAATTTCCAGAGAGCTGCAGTAAGAGAGTGACAGAACTTCTACAAGCACAATAATGCCATCAAGAGAGCCCAAGATCCAGGAAAGAACAGTCATGAGGGCACAGAGTTTCTGGTTCATGAGGATAGTGTATCGAAGTGGGTGGCATATAGCCACATAGCGATCATATGCCATGACCGCCAACAGGAAACATTCAGCTCCAAGCAGGAACACATAGAAGAATATCTGGGCTCCACAACCTTTCAGAGAGATGGACTTCCTGCCAGACAAGTAGTTGAAGGCCATCCTGGGTACAGTGGTACAGATGAGCATGAGGTCCATGAGGGAGAGTTGGCTGAGGAGAAAGTACATTGGTGTGTGGAGCTGGGTGTCAAAGTAAATGAGGAGAACCATAGCAGTGTTTCCCATGAAGGCCACTGTGAAGATGCCCAAGACAAGAGAAAAGAGGAAGGTGTGGGTGGAGCTGTGATCAAAGATGCCTAGCAGAATGAAATCAAAGCTAATGTTCTGCTTTCTCCACACGATTCTGAATAATTTGCGTTACCTAGATGTCCTATGAAAATCACAATATTATTTATTAGTTTAGTTTTCAAATGTATACCATGGCAATCACTCTAATGTGAACTGTATTTAATGCATGCAAAAGATATTTAGTCATCTCCCATTTGGTCACAATGAATTCTGTGACTTAGTTCACTGATTTCCAGTTACTTCCTTCCAAACCTCAAAGGCAACAACTCTAAAAGTATATTCTTTATTTCCCAGAGAAGAAATATGAAGCTTATGAGTCAGCCAATGTTTATACAGGTAGACAGTCAATAAAGAACCTAGAAGGAAAATAACAAAACATACCTATTCCTGAATTTCACACCCATCCTTGATCACAGGAAATTCCTCATTGACCTTTTTTCCCCTTTCTTCTAATATGTCTCCAGGTTAGTGCTTTCCTAAATAACTACTGAATTCCTATGATAATAATTTCCTGTACCATTCTTTCCCCTTCCCCATTTTGAGACACTAGCACAGTGAAAGTTTGTATGGTATCACTATCATATATATATATATATATAATGTATAACATATATCACCTATATACCTTAATTTAGGGTTAGGGTTAATACTGTAAGTTTTCACTTTCAGTTCTCAGAACAAGTCTTGGAGTCTTATCAAAGGACCCTTTAAAATATTTCCTACGGAAGAACAGCGTATTCACTTAACTTTTGAGAATAATTTTGCTTTTCTTAAAATCTATATGGGAAGGGAAACTTTTTATTTATGTATTTGCTTGTTTCTAGATTTTTTACCTGCTATAATAAAATGTTATTATGTCACATGATATAAACTTCTATGGAACAAAAGAGAACCTCTTTTTGAGATCTTTAAAAGTTTCACTTCAATGTGGCATTTTGGAAACTAATGAATTGTGTTTCACCACAATGAGTAAAGGGCTGAATGTATAAAATACCCAACCTTTATGGTTCAAGAGGGCAGAACACTAGATGTAGTTGTGTACCATAGGGAATACACTAAACTAATTAATTCATTAATTAGTGAATTGATTAATTTTTAAAAAGATCCTGGAGATGTGTGAGTAATGTGATCTTAGGGAGCCAGACTAAATTGCTTCAACTTTTTTAATTAAGCACTTATTAAGGAAGCATTTTAAGCCATAGCATAAAGATGTGCAGTGACATGAAATAATTTAGCATTGAGAAAGTCTCATGTTTACAGAAGCATGATTGCTTGGGTGGGTTAATCTGCAAACATGGTGACTAGGAAGGGTACACCTGCAGTATCCAGGCAAGCCACGATAAAGCCTAGGAGGTGACAGTAGAGAAATAAAGGCCTGGTTTGAAATATCAGTTTCTCAAAGGTTATTGATTATGGTCTCTAGACTCCGTTTATTTTGCCCTACCTCTAAAATATCATACTATATAGCTATTATCCTAGAGTTTCAAATTAATTATATAGCAAACAAAATTCAATCCAACTTTTTCCCCTGCCTAATATACTTCACTGCTACCAAAACTCTTCTGGACTACAAGACTTCAAATTTGAAATAATGTGTTTTTTCCCTAATAGTCTCATGGTCTTATTTTTTTAATTTAGCTTAAAATATCTAAGTTTTCATATAATGCTTTTTGATACTGAATATCTACCTCACTAAAAATTATTCATCATTGTGACTATCTATCCTTAATATCTATTTTCAGTCCATTCAGAAACATTCTAAGAAAACAGCAATGTCAAATATACTACATGAAATTCAATTAAATTGTTGAAAAACTTTGGGCACTTTAATGACGCATGGTGTAACTGGTGATATATCAAGCTGTTTCTATTTCATATCTGTGAGTTAGATGTATTGTTATACACCTCAAACAAAATAAAATATACTTCCAAGAACAGAGTAGATTCCTAAGGACCTCTGTGTAACATATATTTTAGTGTTAAGTGGTATGCCTCTCATAATGCTTTCTTTGGAGACAATTTGAAATCATTTTTGCTGCTGAAGTTTACCCAGAAAATAACCTGATTATGTATTGATATTCTCAATAAATTTCTATCAATTATGGTTAATAATAGTACCCTTCAAGTGAGGCAAACTAAATAGAGAACTTTGTTTTAATGACACACAAAAAATGGCATGGCTTTATTTTTTTCACAGAATTAAAATGTTATGCAAACATGCTATGAGAAAAATTTCATTCCCATTTCTAACATTTGGGCATGGGAAATTGACTTAAAGAATGAAATATGCTAAATATTGAAACCAATGAATAACTCATTATTAAGTTGTTAATTCATTGATTGGTATGACCACTATGTACTAGGTAATTTCACCTATTTTAATGATAAGTATGTCTTGAGGGACTCCAAATTCTCTGTGACAAGGGTATATAAAACTCAAATTAATAGCAAACATATTTATTTTCAGTTTATATACTTATTTTTTTAATTTTATTTTTATTCTTTGCCCAAGGGGTACAGGTCTGTGAATCATCAGGCTTACATCTTTCACAGCACTCACCAAAGCACAAACCCTCCCCAATGTCCATAACCCATCCTATATACTTATTTTAATTTATTTTATTTACTTGACAGAGAGAGAAGGGAAGAGAATACAAGCAGGGGGAGAGGGAGAAGCAGAGTCCCCACTGAGTAGGGAGCCCAATGCTGGACTCGATCCCAAGACCCTGGGATTATGATGTGAGCCAAAGGCAGATGCTTAACCGACTGAGCCACCCAGGCTCCCCAGTTTATATACTTCCATATTATTTGAACCTATTGTGAAAACTTTTTCATTTTTGTAATGTAAAAACAATTTGTTGAGATGGGACAGACTAGTCCAAATCTGCTCCTGGTAAACTCCTTTACCGTCTCGGCAGCAGGCACCATGACTGCCATCTGGTGGTCACACAGAGCCAGGATAAATTGGGTATCTGGCGGTTTCTCCACAGCAGCCCTCTTGCTGTTTGGGGCCAGAAAAATGGGGGTGGGGTGGGGTGCGAGGCTGTCCTGTGCTGTAGGATGTTCGGTAGCATCCCTTGCCTCTATCTTCTAGATGCCAGTGACACCCTCTCCCTAAGTTGTGACAACTGAAGAGGTCTTTAGACTGGCAATTCTCCCCCGCCAAAGGGGACAGGGCAAAAATGACTCTGGTTGAGAACCCCTGATCTAAGAGCATGGACCATTCCATAATATATATAATCATCCAATCAGTATGTTGTATGCCTGACACTAATATGTTAACTATCCTCCAATTAAAAAAAATTGAGATTCCCTAGCTTAAAATCCCCTTTTTAAATGCTTGCTTTATTATTTTCCTAAAAAATATCAGTAAGTTTGTCCCTCAGCATCTAAATAAGGTAAAAGAAAATTGTCATTGATATTATCTTAGCTTGTCAGTACTGTCCTCTGTGAACAGTAAGAGATGAAAATCTTCTCCCCTCGGCCTAGCCCCGACCTTCACAGTTGCCTGGCCTACCCACTGAGATGCTCCTGTCATAAGCAGCTCTTCTGTTTTCTGCCCACATGGCCAAGGGAGCAACACAAGCCCTGGGGAAATGTAAACAGGTGGCTTTTGGGTGGACAACTTTAAAATATGGGTATAATTTCCATTTCTGGGTATGGGTATAAAGTCCACTTCTGGGACTTTATCTTAAAGATACAACCAGTCAGGGGGTATGAGCGTGGCTCAGCTGGTTAAGTGTCACACTCTTTTTTTTTATTTTTATTCTTTGCCCCAAGGGTACAGGCCTGTGAATCATCAGGCTTACATCTTTCACAGCATTCACCAAAGCACAAACCCTCCCCAATGTCCATAACCCACCCACCCTATCCCTACCCTCCCACCCCCCAGTAACCCTCAGTTTGTTTTGTGAGATTAGGAGTCTCTTATGGTTTGTCTCCTTCCCCATCCCATCTTGTTTCATTATTTTTCCCTCCTTACCCCCCACAACCCCCACCCTGACTCTCAAGTTCCTCATATCAGAGAAATCATATGATTATTGTCTTTCTCTGATTGACTTATTTCTCTCGGCATAATACCCTCTAGTTCCATCCAAGTC
>LNAC01001859.1:26483-64884 GCA_002007465.1 Ailurus styani
GGAGGCTGCCATTTTCAGTCCCATCCTCCAAAGCTGTATGGAATGCGTTCAGGGAACAAAAGCTCTGAGAGTGAACCCGAGCTGACTACTTAGCCTGGCCCCTGTCAAGGGCAGTGTGATTCCGCCTCAGACAAAGACACCTGAGAATCACAGCAACAGGCCCCTCCCCCAGAAGGCGAGCAAGAACATCCAGCCAAAGCCAAGATCAAGATAGCTGAGAATTGTGGAACCCCGGAGCTAGGGGAAATCAATGGAGAGAAATAATAGCTTTTCCCCATGATTCTTAAGTCGTTCAAAGTTAAATTCTTTGAATTTTACTTTTGTTCTTACTCTTTTCTTTTAATTTTTTTCCCTTTTTCCTATTTTAAAGTTTTTAACTATTATATCTTATCAACACTTTTCATTATTTTGATTTTCATCGTTATACTCATATTTTATCCCTTCAATATATTTAACCTTATTTTTTGAATACATATAGGGTCTGTTCAATTCACCAGTCTAATAGATATAGAGATAGAGATAGAAACAGAGAAAGAAACAGAGATAGAGATAGATACAGATAGATAGAGATAGATACACATATAGAGTCAGAGACAGAGATAGATATAGAAACAGAAATAGATAATATACATAAAAGAATTTGTTTTATTCATTTGTTTTGTTTTGCTTTTGTTTATTTGATTTTGCTTTTTTGTTTTTTGTTATTTCCATCTTTATTTCTCCCCAGTTCCAGGTCTCTTCTGATAAGGTTACTGTATATTTCTCTGGGGTCATTGCTACGCTTTAGTGTTTTGTTCACTCATCCATCTATTCTTATCTGCATAAAATGACAAGGCGGAAAAATTCAACACAAAAAAAGAACAAGAATCAGAAATAATGGCTAAGGACCTAATCAAAGTGGACATTGATAATATGACAGAACTAGAGTTCAAAATGACGATTGTTAAGGTGCTGGCTGGGCTAGAAAAAACCATGGAAGATAACAGAGAATCCATCTTAAGAGAAATAAAAGCCCTTTCTAGAGAAATAAAAGAACTAAAATATAACCAAGCTAAAATTTTTTTAAAAAGCTATTAATGCTGTGAAATCAAAAATGGAGGCTCTTGGGTGCCTGGGTGGTCAGTGGGTTAAAGCCTCTGCCTTTGGCTCAGGTCGTGATCCCAGGGTCCTGAGATCGAGGCCTGCATCGGGCTCCCTGCCCAGTGGGGAGTCTGCTTCCTCCTTTCTCTGCCTGCCTCTCTGCCTTCTTGTGACCTCTCTCTCTCATTGTCAAGTAAATTTTTAAAAATGGAGGCTCTTACTGCTAGAATAAGTGAGGCAGAAGACAGAATTAGTGATTTAGAAGACAAAGTGTCAGAGAATGTAGAAGCAGAGGAAAAGAGAGACAAAAAAGTACTGGACCATGAGGGGAGAATTTGAAAGATAAGTGATACCATAAAACGAAACATTATTAGAATAATTGGGATCCCAGAAGAGGAAGAGAAAGAGAGGGGAGCAGAAGGTACATTGGAGCAAATTATAGTACAGAATTTCCCTAATTTGGGAAAGGGAAAGAGCACCAAATCCAGGAGGCACAGAGAACCCCCCTCAAAATCAATAAAAAGTAGGTCCACACCCCGCCATCTAATAGTAAAACTTACAAGTCCTAGTGACAAAGAGAAAATCCTGAAAGCAGCTTGGGACAAGAGGCCTATAACATACAATGGTAGAAATATTAGATTGACAGCACACCTATCCACAGAGCCCTGAGAGGCCAGAAAGAACTAGCATGATATATTCAGAGCACTAAACGAGAAAAATATGCAGCCAAGAATACTATATCCAGCTAGGATGTCATTGAAACCAGAAGGAGAGATAAAATGCTTCCAGGACAAATAAAAACTCAAGGAATTTGCAAACACCAAGCCAGCCCGACAGGAAATATTAAAAGGGGTCCTCTAAGCAAGGAAAACCTAAAAGAAACATAGACCAGAAAGGGGGAGACACAATATACAGTAACAGTCGCCTTACAGGGAATACAATGGCTCTAAATTCATATCTCTCAATAGTTAACCTGGATGTAAATGGAATAAATGCCCCACCTAAAAGAGGCAGGGTAGCAGAATGGATTAAAAAAAAAAGACCCATTGAGATGCTGTCTACAAGAAACTCATTTTACATACAAAGACACCTCCAGATTTAAAGTGAGTGTGTGGAAAAAAAATTCCATGCCAATGGACAGCAAAAGAAAGCTAGAGTGGCAATCCTCATATCATATAAATTAGATTCTAAGCCAAAGAATATCATAAGAGATGAGGAAAGACACTATATCATATTAAAAGGATCTGTCCAACAAGAAGATCTAATAATTGTAAATATCTTTGCCCCCAACATGGAAGTAATCAATTATATAAACCAATTAATAACAAAATCAAAGAAACACATTGACAATAAAACATTTTAGTAGGGGACTTTAACACCCCCCTTACTGAAATAGACATATCATCAAAGCAAAAGATCAACAAGTAAATAAAGACTTTCAATGACACCCTGGAGCAGTTGGACATCACAGATATATTCAGAACATTCCATCCCAAAACAACAGAATACACATTCTTCTCTAATTCACATGGAACATTCTCCAGAATAGACCATATTCTGGGTCACAAATCAGGTCTCGACGGGTACCAAAAATTAGGATAATTCTCTGCATATTTTCAGACCATAATGCTCTGAAACAAGAACTCAGTCATAAGAGGAAAGTTGGAAAGAAATCAAATATATGGAAGTTAAAGAATATCCTACTAAAGAATGAGTGGGTCAACCAGGAAATTAAAGAAGAATTTTAAAAATTCATGAAAACAAATGAAAAAGAAAACACAACTGTTCAAAATCTATAGGACACAGCAAAAGCAGTCCTGAGAGGAAAGTATATAGCAATACAAGCCTTTCTCAAGAAACAAAAAACGTCTCAAGTACACAACCTAACCCTACACCTAATGGAGCTGGAGAAAAAACAGCAAAGAAAGCCTACACCCAGCAAGCAAAGAGAAAGAATAAAGATGAGAGAAGAAATCAATGAAATAGAAACAACAACAACAAAAAAACGGTAGAACAAATCAATGAAAGTAGGAGCTGGCTCTTTGAAAGGATTAATAAGATTGATTAACCCCTGGCCAGACTTATCCAAAAGAAAAGAGAAAGGACTCAAATTAATAAAATCATGAATGAAAGAGGAGAGATCACAACCAACACCAAAGAAATACAAATAATTATAAGAACATGTTATGAGCAACTCTACACCAACAAACTTGACAATCTTGAAGAAATGGATGCATTCCTAGAGAAATATAAACTACCAAAACTGAACCAGGAAGAAATTGAAGACCTGAATAGACCCATAACCAGTAAGGAGATTGAAGCAGTCATCAAATATCTCCCAACAAACAAGAGTCCAGGGCCAGACGGCTTTGGTAGAATTCCAACGGAATTCTACCAAACATTTAAAGAAGAATTAATACCTATTCTCCTGAAACTGTTCCAAAAAATAGAAATGGAAGGAAAAATTCCAAAGTCATTTTATGAGGCCAGCATTACCTTGATCCCAAAACCAGGCAAAGACTCCATCAAAAAGGAGAATTATAGACCAAAATCCTTGATGAACACGCATGCAAAAATCCTCAACAAAATCCTAGCCAATAGGATCCAACAGCACATTAAAAGGATTATTCACCACGACCAAGTGGGATTGATTCCTGGGATGCAAGGTTGGTTTAACATTCCCAAATCAATCAATGTGAAACAAGACATTAATAAAAGAAAGAACTAGAGCCATATGATCCTCTCAGTAGATGCTGAGAAAGCATTTGACAAAGTATAGCACCCTTCCTTGATCAAAACTCTTCACAAGGTAGGCATAGAGGGTACATACCTCAGTATCATCAAAGCCATCTACGAACAACCCACAGCAAATATCATTCTCAATGGAGAAAAACTGAGAGCTTTTCCCCTAATGTCAGGGACATGGCAGGGCTCTCCACTCTCACCACTGCTATTCAACATAGTACTAGAAGTCCTAGCCTCAGCAATCAGACAACAAAAAGAAATAAAAGGCATCCAAATCGGCAAGGAAGAGGTCAAACTCTCACTCTTTGCAGNGCAGATGATGTGATACTCTATATGGATAACCCAAAGGACTCCACTCCAACACTGCTAGAATTCATCCAGGAATTCAGTTAATGTCAGGATTAAAATCAATGCACAGAAATCAGTTGCATTTCTATATACCAACAACAAAATAGAAGAAAGAGAAATTAAAGAGTCAATCCCATTTACAATTGTACCCAAAACCATAAGATACCTATGAATAAACCTAACCAAAGAGGTAAAGAATCTGTATTCAGAAAACTATAAAGTACTCATGAAAGAAATTGAGGAAGACACAAAGAAGTGGAAAAACATTCCATGCTCATGGATGGGTAGAATAAATATTGTGAAATTGTTTATGCTACCTAGAGTGATCTACACATTTAATGCAATCCCCATCAAAATACCAGAAATTTATTACAAAGAAATGCAACAAATAATCCTAAAATTTATATAGAACCAGAAAAGACCTCGAATAGCCAAAGGAATGCTGGGGGGTGAGAAAGTAAAGTTGGCGCCATCACAATTGCAGACTTCAAGCTCTATTACAAAGCTGTCATCATCAAGACAGTACGGTACTGGCACAAAAACAGACACATAGACCAGTGGAACAGAATAGAGAGCCCATAAATGGACCCTCAACTCTATGGTCAACTAATCTTCAACAAAGCGGGAAAGAATATCCAGTGGGAAAAAGACAGTCTCTTCAACAAATGGTGTTGGGGAAACTGGACAGCCACATGCAGAAAAATGAAACTGGATCATTTCCTGACACCACACACAAAAATAGACTCAAAATGGATAAAAGACCTCAATGTGAGAAAGGAATCCATCAAAATCCTCGAGGAGAACACAGGCAGCAACCTCTTCGACCTCAACCGCAGCAACTTCTTCCTAGGAACCTCACCAAAGGCAAGGGAAGCAAGGGCAAAAATGAACTATTGGGACTTCATCAAGATTAAAAGCTTTTGCACAGCAAAGGAAACAGTCAACAAAACCAAAAGACAACTGACAGAATGGGAGAAGATATTTGCAAATGACATATCAGATTAAGGGCTTGAATCCAAAATATATGAAGAGCTTCTCAAACTCAACACCCATAAAACAAATAATCCAGTCAAGAAATGGGCAGAAGACATGAACAGACATTTCTCCAAAGAAGACATCCAAATGGCCAACAGACACATGAGAAAGTGCTCAACATCACTCGGCATCAGGGAAATAAAAATCAAAACCACAGTGAGATACCACCTTACACCAGTCAGAATGGCTAAAATCAACAAGTCAGGAAATGACAGATGTTGGCGAGGTTGCGGAGAAATGGGAACCCTCCTGCACTGTTGGTGGGAATGAAACCTGTTGCAGCCACTCTGGAAAACAGTATGGAGATTCCTCAAAAAGTTGAAAATAGAGCTACCCTACGACCCAGCAATCGCACTACTGGTTATTTACCCTAAAGATACAAAGGTAGTGATCCTCAGGGGCACACGCACCTGAATGTTTAGAGCAGCCATGTCCACAATAGCCAAACTATGGAAAGAAGCTAGATGTCCATAAACAGATGAATGGATAAGGAAGATGTGGTGTATATATAGAATGGAATACTATGCAGCTATCAAAAGAAACGAAATCTTAAAAAAAATAAGAAACGAAATCTTGCCGTTTGCAATGACGTGGATTGAACTAGAGGGTATTATGCTGAGCGAAATAAGTCAATCAGAGAAAGACAATTATCATATGATCTCTCTGATATGAGGAACTTGAGGGTCAAGGCAGGGGATTGTGGGCGGTAGGGAGGGAAAAATATTGAAACATGATGGGATGGGGAAGTAGACAAACCCATAAGAGACTCCTAATCTCACAAAACAAACTGAGGGTTACTGAGGTTACCGAGGGTAGGGATAGGGCGGATGGATGATGGATGATGGACATTAGGGAGGGTTTGTCTTATGGTAAATGCTGTGAAATGTGTAAGCCTGATGATTCACAGACCTGTACCCCTGGGGCAAATAACAATAATAAGGATAAAACATACTTCAGTGAATTTAAAAAAGAAAAAGAAACAGGTGGGAAACATCATTAAGTTTACCATGGATGTCATATGAACAGTCTGCATTCGTGAAAAAAATAAACAAGTAGAAAATGTGACTGTCCTCCACAAAACTTAAGAATTTGAACTCTTAAATGTTAGGTTTATTCTTTAAATATAACATATCCAAAGCACATTCCAATATTAGCCTTATCTTATTTCCCTTTCAGAAGGCACATTTATAAATGAGCTCCAAAAATACATATTTTGCCTCTTTTAGTTTCTACTATTTCTGCTTAGTAGTGCTGTACAATGTGTCACTACTCACTCTGCCTCAAACTCCATTTCAAAGCATCTACTCTTATATAAATCAACTCTTATATAAATTACATCACTTATTTCCTAAACTAACCATCTTAACTTCTTAGTAACTTAAATCCAAACAGCAACCAGTACTACCAAAAGAATTAATACAATGGAATCAACACCTATGTGATCACATCATGTTATTGCATAAAAACATCTTTCCTTCTGAAGAATATAATTCATGTTACCTATGTTGTTTAAAGCATTCTTGAGAGGAATGCAATCTTCCCCAACACGAGAAGATTCATCATAGGCTATGGATAAAATGAACCCTCCATTCTTTAATGAACATTGTTTATCCTTCAACTTTTTTTTTTCTGTAAATCCCTTGGTTCAATTATCACCAAAAAAATTACTCTTATATTTGAAATACCATTTTAATTTATATAAACATTTCTTATATATTTTATCATGGAGTATTATAATTGTTATCAATTATATTCCATGGTATGTTATTTAACTATACCATAGTTAGTGGTATTGTTCATGTAATATTCATAATAAACCCAGAGACTCTGGTAGTACTCATAATAAATATGGAGCATAGTTCATCCACAATATGAGCAGCAGCCTTTATTATCAATTTTACTATGTTTCATATCATTTCACAATCATTCACTGCCACAACAATTCCCAGAATTGTGTAACACACTTCAGATTTAGGAAGAGATCCACGTCTTAAAAAGATAAACGAGTGTTCAAGCAGCTAATTCATTTTTTTTTATTTTTAAGGATATATACTCTAATACAAATTACTCTAATACAAATTATTTATATATTGTTTAAACCTACTTCAGTCAAAAAAAAAACACATGAAATTCCCTTGTTAAGGGGATGTCCAAATGTATCTATTGCTTCTTACACACAAAAATACTGTATTATAAATAAAGTTATCTTAAGTGCTTGCTGAGGAGTCTCACTTTTTGTATGATTATTAAAAATAAGAAAATAATTAATATTACTGGAGTACCTGTATAATCTCTGTACTTTACAAACGCACAGGCTTTGTTAGCTGACACTGGTTCAATCATCATCATATGAACAAAGACATTTTATTATTAAATATTCTTGGATATTTTCCAAACAACTGCACATAGTAATCTTTCATTTCTACACTTGACATTTTAGATACCTCCTAGAAATGCAGAAGCAACAATGATTCTATGCCAACAATGAGATTTATTGCTTTCAATTGTTTCTTTTGTATTCACTTGGGAATGTCCACTGAGACTTGAACAACAAGGTTCAGTTAACTAAAAGCCCAGGATGGACCTAAGCCAAAGTTGGGGAAGGAGTTCAAGTAATTTCTTCAGATATTTTCACATATATGTTAAGGGTCAGTCAATTCAGTGGGGAAAAAAACTAATGTATTTATTTAAATTCTTCCAATGTTACTGTGTCTTTAAACTTCTATGGGTCATGTATTTTATATATTTAAGTTCAGTAACGCACAATAATGATGTGTCTGCATATACTAATTTATTTACCAATTTTGATTATATTGGCCAAGAAACTGAATAATTAAATGGGAGTGCCCTTGTGATGAGCTCTGCATGTTGTAAGTATTGAATCATTAAATTAAACCTGAAACTAATATTACACTGTTAATTAATTGGAATTTAAACAAAAACTTTTTAAAAAGAAAATTAAAATTAAAAAATATAAATATAAATAAATAATTACCAAAAAATTGTATGCAATTATTTCAATAAAAACCATAAGCATAAATTTTAAAATATCACAAATATTATCTTTAATTTATTTTAGGTTTGAAATATTTTCAAAATTTCCCATTCTGCTCTGTTGGAAAACAATAAACTATAAAACAAATTTCACTTACAAAATTAAATAATAAAAATAATATTACTCATTTTGGTGTAATCAAAAAATGTTTAACAATGCAATTTTATTGCAGATAATTAATTAAATGTTTTTATGTTTTTCCTGGTTTCCAGTACCTGGTTTAATTATACATCTTATTTGTGAAAAGGTAAAATAGCCCCAGTTTGTTTGTTGTTTATTTATATTTATATTTTTTAAAGATTTTATTTATTCATTTGTCAGAGAGAAAGAAAGACTGATCAGAAGCAGGGGGAGCAGCAGGCAGAAAGAGAAGCAGACTCCCCACTGAGCAGGGAGCCTGATGGGGGACTAGATCCCAACATCCTGCTATCATGACTGGAGGGGAAGGCAGATGCTTAAGTGGCTGAGCCACCCAGATGTCCCAAAATACTGAAGTTTAGATTTTTTTCTAAGATTTTAAGTTATTTGAATTCATAATTATAATGTATCTCAGTACCAACATTTTTATGTTCGGTCTATTTTGACTTAGGTGAACTTTGTATGTATCTTTTCCTCCCCAGATTTGGGAAAATTTCTATTATTATTTCCTTAACTAAGCTTTCAGCCCCTTTCTCTATCTCTGCTCTTTCTGAGCTTTTCCTAAATGTGTATGCAGGTTTTCTTATATGGGATCCCATAAATTCCATAGCTTTTTTTCTCTAACTCTATTCTATTTTACTTTGAATCTTCTGACTGAGAAATTATAAATAATCTGTCTTTGAGCTCATGGGTTCTTTCTTAGGTTTCATCAAGTCTATTCAGACTCAATTTTTTTTCAGTTCAGTCATTGTGTTATGAATAACACATTTGGTTCTTTTTTATGGTTTTATTCTCTTTTTGACATTATCATTTTATTCAAATATTGTTTTCCTGATTTTGTTTAGTTGTTTAGCTGGTCTCATTTAGATAATTACTCTGACTTCTTAGGTAGTTTTTTTTTTCTTTTCTCAAAGGGTGCTTTTTTCTTCAGTGTTCCAAGAGTCATTGTTTATACACCATACCCAGTGCTCCATGCAATACATGCCCTCCTTAGTACCCACCACCAGGCTCACCCATCCTCCTATCCCCTCCCCTCCATAACCCTCAGTTTGTTCCTCAGAATCCACAGGCTCTCGTCTTTAGTCTTCCCCTCCAATTTATCCCAATTCACTTTTCCTTTCCTTCTCCTAATGTCCTCCATTTTATTCCTTATGTTCCACAAGTAAGTGGAATCATACGATAATTTACTTTCTCCGCTTGACTTATTTCACTCAGCATAATCTCCTCCACTCCCATCCATGTTGATACGAAAGTTGGGTATTCATCC
Source organism: Ailurus styani (assembly GCA_002007465.1). NCBI lineage: Eukaryota > Metazoa > Chordata > Mammalia > Carnivora > Ailuridae > Ailurus > Ailurus styani. The sequence goes on from LNAC01001859.1 coordinate 36,152, forward strand.
TTTCTGATGGCTGTGTAATATTCCATGATATATATGGACCACATCTTCTTTATCCATTCATCTGTTGAAGGACGTCTCGGCTCTTTCCAGAGTTTGGTGATTGCGGACATTGTTGCTATGAACATTGGGGTACATATGGACCTTCTTTTCACTACATCTGTATCTTTGGGATAAATACCCAGTAGTGCAATTGCTGGGTCATAAGGTAGCTCTATTTTTAATTTTTGAGGAATTTCCACACTGTTTTCCAAAGTGGCTGCACCAACTTCATTCCCACCAACAGTGAAAGAGGGTTCCCCTTTCTCCACATCCTCTCCAACACTTGTTTCCAGTCTTGTTATTTTTTGCCATTCTAACTGGTGTAAGGTGGCATCTCAATGTGGTTTTGATTTGGGTTTTCCTGATGGCTAGAGATGATGAACATTTTTTCATGTGTCTGTTGGCCATTTGTATGTCTTCTTTGGAGAACTGTCTGTTCATATCTTCTGCCCATTTTTTGACATCATTACCTGATTTTTGGGCATCGAGCTTGAGAAGTTCTTTATAGATCTTGGATATCAGCCCTTTGTATGTAGTGTCATTTGGGAATATCTTCTCCCATTCCGTGGGTTGCCTCTTTGTTTTGTTGACTATTTCCTTTGCTGTGCAGAAGCTTGTTATTTTGATTAAGTCCCCAAAGTTCATTTTTGCTTTTGTTTCCTTTGCCTTTGGAGACGTGCCTTGAAAGAGGTTGCTGTGGCCGATGTCAAAGAGTTTCTGCCTATGTTCTCCTCTAGGATTTTGATAGATTCCTGTCTCACGTTGAGGTCTTTCATCCATTTCAAGTTTATCTTTGTTTATGGTGTGAGAGAATGTTTGAGTTTTATTCTTCTATACATAACTGTTCAATTTTCCCGGCACCATTTATTGAAGAGACTGTCTTTTTTTCCACTGGATATTTTTTCCTGCTTTGTCATAGATTATTTGACCATAAACTTGAGGGTCCATATCTGTTCCATTGGTCTATGTATCTCTCAGGTAGTTTTTAGATCATTATTCATGGTCAGTTGCTTGAATTTTATTTTATTATTTTGGTACTGTCCTGTTTCCCTTTTTGTGAACCTTGTAGCATTTCATCGGTGTTTGCATATTTCAAGAAATATTTTTCCCAGTGCTTACAGACTGTATCTGACAGGAAAGTCTTTTACCAGTCATCCAAGCCAGATATTTGGGGCAGGCTAGCAAAAAGTTGCCACATATGGACCTGCTCACAGGGTCCATGGGTAAGTGAGCTTGACAACTTGTGTTCACAGTGATTTCAGATGCTTACTTGATACTCTTTTCCTGAAGGGGGAGCTCAGAAGCAGAGGAAATCCCTTTCTGATGTACGCTACATGGTGTGGGATAGGGGCGTCTCAGGTAAAGTGAAAGTTTCCTTCCTACTTTATTCAGTATCCTTTTTTCCATTCCTGTGCTTTCATCTGGAATCCAGAACTTTCACAAATGTAGGTCCATGCATATATGGTTATTTATATTCATGTTTCTGTGAAGGGATACAGGCCAGAACCTCCCATTCTGCCATCATCCTGACAAGATTACTATGTATGTAGAGGTCAAGATACCACTGTATGGAGACAGAAAAGTACTGAGTAAGTCATTCACAGCCATACAATGCCTCAGCAAACTCAGAGAATGAGTGATTCTGAAATACCCCTGTATTATCCAAAAGTGCAACAAAAGGAAATGAAGATTGAATGTCACATAGCTCCACAGGAGACACCACAAAACAAACCAGGGCATTTAGTTTACCCTAAGAAAGGGAAGGAAAGTGTGGAACTTAAATAAAATCTTCATCTGGTTACATTTAATTTCTGAGTTCAATCTAGTTGAATTATTCATAAAATCACACAGCTCTTTGTTTGCTTGTTTATTTATTTGTTTATTTAAATCGCACTGTAGTTAGCATACAGTGTTATATTAGTTTCAGTTGATTCAATAATCCCATATATTATCCAGTGTTCATCAAGATAAATGTATTTTTAATCCCCTTCACCTATTTCACCCATTCACCTACACACCTGTCCTCTGGTAACTACCCATTTGTTCAGTATGGTTAATAGCCTGGTTTTTTGGTTTATCTTTTTCCCCCCCTTTGTTCATTGCTTTGTTTTTAATTTCCACATGTGTGTGCAAAAAAGTAATATTTGCATTTCTTCGATTGACCTAATTTGCCTAACATCATACGTTCTAGATCCATCTATAATGTTACAAATGACAAGTTTTTATTCATTTCATGGCTGAATAATTTTTCATTTTATATATCCATATCTATATCTACATATATCTCTATATATCTTATATTTTATATGTATATATCTTGCATTTTATGTGTGTATATATGTATCTTATATACATATATATAATTTCATATGTTCTTTATTCATTTATCTTCATTCATCTGTCAGTGGATACTTGCCTTCTTCCATAATTTGACAAGTGTAAATAATGTTGTAATAAAAGTAGGGATGAATATATCTTTTCAGATTAGTGTTTTTATATTGTTTTATATTATAAACCCAATTTTTATAGTGTTTTATATTGTTTTATATTTTTGGGGTAAATATCCAGTAGTGCAATTACTGGATCATATGGTAATCCTATTTTTAATATTTTGAGGAGTCTCTATATTTTTTTCCACAGTGGCTTTACCAGTTTGTATTTCCACCAACAGTGCATGAGGGTTCCTTTATCTCCACATCCTAGCCAACACTTATTATTTCTTGTGTCATTGATTTTAGCCATTCCAACAGGTGTGAGATGATATCTCATTGTAGTTTTGATTTTCCCTGATGATGAGTTTTAAGCATCTTTTCTTGTGTTTCTTGGCTATCTGTATGTCTTCTCTGTAGAAATGTCTGCTCATATATTCTGCCAACTTAATGGGTATTAAGGAGGGCATGTATAGCATGGAGAGCTAGGTGTTATAAGTAAACAAAGAATGTTGGAACACTACATCAAAAACTAATGTTGTACTGTATTCTGTCTAACATTACAAAATAAAAAATAATAAAATGGATTATTTATTTATTTATTTATTTAATTTTTTTGGTGTTAAGTTGTATAAGTTCTTTATGTATTTTAAATATCAATCCTTTATCCAGATACATCATTTACAAATATCTTCTCACATTTGGTAGGTTGCCTTTTAGTTTTGTTGATTGCTCTTTTTTTAAAAAGATTTATTTATTTATTTTAGACAAAGTGAGAGAAAGAGTGGGCAGGGGGAGAGGGAGAAAGAGAGAGAGAAACCCAAGCTGACTCTGCTGAGTGTGGAGTGGGATGTGGGGCTCAATCCCACAAACCCAAGATCACACCCTGAGTGAAAACCAAAAGTCAATCACTTATTGGACTCCACCACCCAGGTACCCTTGTAGATTGCTTTCTTTGCTGTGAAGAAGTTTGATTTTGATGAACTCATAATAGCTCATTTTTGCATTTGTTTCCCTTGCTTCAGGAGACGTATTTAGAAAAATGTTGCATGTCCCCCTTCAAATCACTATATTTGTATCCTTTGGCAAAATAACCTGTAGTACAATTGCCAACTGTAGGTAGCTCTATTTTTAACTTTTTGAGGGAAATATTGCCATTTGAAATGACATGGATGGAATTAGAGAGTATTATGCTATTTGAAATAAGTCAGAATAAGAAAATTCCATAAGATTTCACTCATATGTGGAACTTAAGAAACAAAATAGATGAATGTAGGGAAAGGGAAGGAAAAATAAAATATGAAAAATGAGAGGGAGACAAACAATAAAAGATTCTATAACATAAAGAATAGTGCAGAGGACCACAGAGGAAGGGAGGGAAAACTGAATAGGAAGAAATCACCTAGGGAGACACACCATGAGAGACTCTGGACTCCAGGAAACAAACTGAGGGTTACAGAATGGAGGGAGGTGGGGATGGGGTAATTAGATGATGGATATTAAGGAGGTCATGTGTTTGATGAGCACTGGGTGTTATATGCACCTAATGAATCATTGAACACTACATCAAAAACTAATGATGCATTATATGTTGGATGATTGAACATAAAAAGATAGAGAGAGATCCTGAACTATTAAAAACAAACTGAGCATTGCTGGAAGGGAAGTGTGTGTGTGGGGAGGGATGGGGTAATTGGGTGATGGGCATTAAGGAGGACACTTGATGTAAGGAGCACTGGGTGTTACCTGTAACTGATGAACCACTAAATTCTATGTCTGAAGCTAATTCAAAAAAAGCTGCTTTATATAAACAAAAAGAAAAGTGTTGTTAGAGCGAATGTTAGAGACCTTATTGCCTGTGCTCTCTTATAGGATTTTTATGGTTTCATGTCTCATATTTAGGTCCTTAATCCCTTGGGCTTATTTTCGTGTAGTTTAAGGCAGTGGTACAGTTCCATTCTCTGGCATGTAACTGTCCAATTTTCCCAACATAATTTGTTGAAGAGTCCTCTTTTCTCTACCAGATATTCTTTTCTACTTTGTTGAAGATTAATTGATTATATAATTGTGGGTATAATTCTGCATTTTCTATTTTGTTCCATTGACCTCTGTGTATATTGTTGTGTCAGTATAATACTGTTTTGGTTACTACAGTTTTGTAGTATAATTTAAAGAATGTAATTGTGATTCCTCAAGCTTTTTTGTTTTTGTTTGTTTGTTTTTGTTTTGTTTCGTTTTTTTCTTTCTTCAAGATTGTTTTGGCTATTTGGAATCTTTTGTGGTTACATACGAATCTTAAAATTGTTCTAGTACTGTAAGGAATGTTTTAAGTATTTTTGTAAGGATTGTATTAAATATGTAGATTGCTTTGGGTTGTATGAACATTTAAAAAATATTAGTTACTGAACCTATGAGGATGGAACATCTTCCCATTTCTTTGTGTTGTCTTCAGTTTCTTTCAGCACTGTTTTAGAGTTTTCAAAGTACAGACCTTTTACCTCCTTGGTTATGTTTATTACTAGGCATTTTATTATTTTGGGTGAAATTGTAAATATAGTTTTTTAATGTCCCTTTCTTTTGCTTCATTTTTGCTTTGTAGAAATGCAATGGGTTTATGTACTTCTTTTTTTTTGTATCCTGTGACTCTACTGAATTCATTCATAAGTTCTTGAGGTTTTTTGGTGGGGTCTTTAGGGTTTTCTATGTACAGTATCATGTAATCTTCAAATACAGAAAGCTTCACTTTTTCCTTACAATTTTGGACTTCTTTTATTTATTTTCTTTTTCTGATTGCTCTGGCTAGGACTTCCAGTGCTGTGTTGAATAAAATTGTTAGGTGTGCATATCTTTTATCATTCTTGACCTTCAGGGAAAACCTTTCAGTTTTCCACCACTAAATATAATGTTAACTGTGGGTTTTTCATATATAACTTTTATTATTTTGGATATGTTTCCCGAAAACCAGATTTTTTGAAGGTTTTTTTTTTACCATGAATGCATGTTGTACTTTGTCAAATTCTTTCCCTCTACCTATTGAAGTGATCATATATTTTTTATTCTTTGTCTTATTGGTATGATGTATCACATTGATGGATTTTCAAATGTTGAGCCACCATTGTATCCCAGATTAAATCCCACCTGATAATGGTAAATGACATTTTTAATGTATTTTTAGTTGGTTTTTTTTTTTTTGCTAATATTTGGTTGAAGGATTTTTCCTATGTGTCATCAGAGATATTGCACTATGGCTTTCTTTTTTTGTAGTGTCTTTATCTGGTTTTGGTATCGAGGTCATAGAGGCCTCATAGAATGAATTCAGAAGTTCTTTATTTATTGGAATAATTTGAAAAGAATACATATTAAGTTTTCTTTAAATGTTTGCTAGAATTCATCTGTAAAATTTTCTCATCCTGGATATCTGTTGACTGGGAGGTTTTTATTAAAGATTCAATTTCATTACTATAATTAGCCTGTCAAATTTTCTATTCCTTCCTTTTTCTGTTTTGGGAGGTTATATGTGTCTAAGGATTTATCCATTTTTTTCTAGGTTGTCTAATTCATTGGCATATATTTTTTCATACTATTCACTTTCAATTCTCCGTATTTCTTTGGTGTCAATTATTATTACTCCTATTTCATTAGTGATTTTGCTTATTTGATTTTTCTTTCTTTCTTTCGAGCTGGTTAAAGTTATACCATTTTTGTTGATCTTTGAATGAAACAGTTTCCAGTTTCACTGGCCTGTTCTCTTGTTATTTTTTTATTTCTATTTATTTCTGCTTTAATCTGTATTATTTCCTTCCTCCTACTGGTTTTCAGGTTTATTTTCTTGTCCTTTTTCTAGCTCCTTTAAGTGTAAGTTGGGCTTTTTATTTGAGATTTTTATTGTTTCTTGAGCTAATCCTGTAATGCTCTGGATTTCCCCCTTAGAACGAATTTTGTTACAGTCCAAAACTTTGGACCATGTTTTCCTTTTCATTTATCTCCTTGTATTTTTCAATTTCCTCTTGAATTTCTTGGTTGACCCACTGATTGTTCAGTAGCATGCTATTTAACCTTCATGTATTTTTGGTCTTCCCAGATTTTTTTTTCCTTGTGGTGACTTCCAGTTTCATCATGTTGTGGTCAGAAAAGTTGGATGGGATGACTTTGATCTTTTTGAATCTGTTAAGACTTGTATTGTGGCCTAATATCTGTTCTATTCTGGAGATTGTTTCATATGTACTTGAAAAGAATATTTACTCTGCCTTTTGGAATGGAATGTTTTGAATATATATTCTAAAAACATCTGGGGCAATGTGTCATTCAAATCCACTCTTCCTTTGTTGATTTTTCTGTTTGGAGGCTCTATCCACTGAAGAAAGTGGGGCATTAAAATCTCCTATTATTATCGTACTACTCTTTATTACTTCTTTTATGCTTATTATTTACTGCTTTATGTATCTGTGTGCTCCCACAAAAGAGCATAATAATTACAATTGTTAAGTATTCTCTTGGGGTTTTCCCCTTATTATTACATAGTGCCTTGCATTGTCTCTTTTAACAATCTTTGTTTTAAAGTCTATTTTATCTGATATTAGTATTGCTACCCTGGCTTTCTTTCCACAACCACTTGCATGCTTCTACATCCCTAAAGTTTTTTTTAAGGTTTTATTCATTTATTTGAGAAAGAGAGCTAGCTAGAGAGAGAAAGAGAGCATGAGCAGGGGGAGAGGGAGAAACAGACTCCCCACTGAGCAAGGACCCTGATGTGAGGCTCAATCATGACCTGAGCTGAAGGCAGACACTTAACTGACTGAGCCACCCCAGTTGTCCCAGCATTCCTTCACTTTCAATCTACATCAGTCTTTACATCTGAAATGATTTTCTTGTAGGCAAACATAGATGGTTCTTGTTATTATTATTTTTATCCATTGCATCACCCTATATTTTTTCATACGTGTTTTTAGTCCATTTATATTCAAAGTAATTATTGGTTGGTATGTACTTATTGTCACTTTATTACTTGTTTTATGGGTCTTTTTTTTAGTTCTACTATTCTTTTTTTCTCTTGCTTTCTTCTGTCATGTTTTTCTGGCTTTCTTTAGTGATATACATGGAATTATTTCTATTTTTTACACCTATTACTGTTTTTTGATTTGTGGTTACCAGTTGGCTTGTATGTAACATCTTCTAAATAAAAAAGTCTATGTTAAATTGATGGTTTGAACCCATTCTTTTCTCCTCTTCCCACCGCCATATTTTAGGTATATAGCTTCATACTTTACATCATTTTGTTTTGTGAATCCTTTGACTTATTTTTACAGATATATTTCTTTGTACTGCTTTTGTACGACCTAGTTTTCACATTCTTACTTATGTTCTTATTTTTTTCCCTTTAGAGTTCCATAGCAATGTTCCTAAGGCTGGTTTAGTGGTCATGAACCTTCTTTTTTTTTTTTTTTTTTTTTTTCNTTTTTTTTTTTTTGCCTGGGAAACTCTTTATGTCTCCTTCAATTCTCAATGATGACTCTGTTGGATAGAGTATCATTCTTGGCTGCAGTTGTTGTCAGACACTTAACCTACTGAGCCACCCAGGTGCCCCAAAGCCTCCTGCTCTTGAAAGTAATGACCTAGGGTGCCTGGGTGGCTCAGTGGGTTAAAGCCTCTGCCTTCGGCTCAGGTCATGATCTCAGGGTCCTGGGATCGAGGCCCGCATCAGGCTCTCTGCTCAGCAGGGAGCCTGCTTCCTCCTCCCCCTGTCTCTCTGCCTGCCTCTCTGCCTACTTGTAATCTCTCTCTGTGTGTCAAATAAATAAATAAAAATCTTTAAAAAAAAAAAAAGAAAGTAATGACCTTATGAAGAAAAGGTCCAGTAGCACCCTGCAGTACAGTGTCTTCTGTTCACCAGAACCAGGTGCTTCAGGGTTGTGTCCAATGTGTGTTGTATGCACCATGCTGTTGTGGCTGAGCCACATTTCTTTCAGTCCAGTTTTCTGCAGTGTCTCTCTTTGCCAAGTGTGGGCAGTGTTTGGTCCCGTGGTGTTAGTGGACAAGTCTGGAATGGGCCACCATGTGTGTGAGTTGAGTCAGACCAGATTTTTGCCAGAGATGAGGAATTATCAAATTGCAAAACACTTTCCTTCTGTTGTTCCATGAGAAACTTTCATTAGTGGGCAGGACCTGCAGTCAGACCAGTTGTGTGCCCCCAGCCCACTGCTGAGGCTCCAGTATGCTTGCTGTGTTTGCTTATATTTCCTCCTTCTGGTACAAGAGTTACTTTAGAGTGGTGTTAGTCATTTCTAGGGCTGCTTTCACACTGCCAGATTTGCAACACCTCTTTGGATAGACTCCAACTAAAAGTATATTAGAGGAGGCCAGCCCTACAAAGTGTGCAGGGGTGAATGTGCAGTGTTGGGAAGACTGATGCACAGGTCCTCTGCAGGAGGGGACATGAAGTCATAGGTAGTGAGGCCTACAGTTTGGAGGAGGTGGTTTCACAAAGCATGCACAGGGACAGCACAATGGTTTTAGCAAGTTAGGTAAGGAGTGTCAACACCTTTCTGATTCTCACTGGTTGCTATGTTTTTCAGCTGGGAGGTTTTGGGGAATGGCACCTACTAACTCTGGTTTTTAAAGCCAAATGTTATGGGAATTAAATTTCCCTGTGTGGGGTCCCTGGGTGTGAGGGTCTCTTTCTTTCCCCTCTCTGCACCCACAGATATTCTCCTTCTCATGGAAAGTCCCCTGGTTCCCTTTAGCTCCTGACCTTCTCTTCACCATTCCTACCCTCACTGAAGTGGCCCCTTCTTTACTGTACTTGTAGAGTTGCTTCTGCTTGTCTTCAGATTATTTTCTGGGTTACTTACACTAGATGTAAGTGTCGTCTTTTTGTATCCATAGGGCAAGTTAAGCTGCTGTCTTTCCTCAAACTCCAATTACTTATTTTGAAAAACAAAGTCTCAAGTTCAGGTCCAAGAGGGTGATGCAGGAGAACACTGAACTCTCCCCCTCCACTCCACACCAAATCTAAACCTATCTAGAGATCAATTCCTACTGAAGAGCTGAGGGCTTCTACACATCAAAAGATAGAGTTACCACATACAAAATGAAAAGAGAGATTGAAACAGGGTAACAAAGGGATCTCCATACTCCCAGCTTTGTGAAATGCAGTGGGCAGGGACAGTACTAAGAACCCTGACAGATTCATCTGCTTCAGGGCCCAGAAAAAAAATCCATACCTCAAAACAGCAATAGAATATAAAAGATTCAGCGCTTGAACTCCCACAAATGGCAGAGGAGTTACTGAAACTTCTTGGGATAGAGAGAGTGGTGAAGCACCAAGGTTTGTGTTTTCACCTCTACCTCAAGAGCCTGGACAAGAGGAGGTTCAGTTTCCCTACCCAACCTACCACCTAAGTGGACCATGGACTTTAGTTCACACTAGTTCCAACTATCCCAACAAGGCAGACCCAATGAGGCACACGTTGGTGCACCACTGGTCAACACTCACTACACCTCCAGTCTTTTCACCAATGTGACACAGGGAAAAAGAGCCTCAGAACACTTCAAGCACAAAAGACTTTGGGTCCAAATGAGTCACCAGGGCATTCCCTAAGAACCTTTGGTTCATATCCATCTCAGCTCAAGCAATTCCTGCCAGTGTGCTTCCTGATTGAAGCACCCCAGGATTGCTGGCCTACACCTACCTAGTCTCCAGCAGGCCCACCAACTTCCCCACCCCACCTGCATGAAGTGCATTGGACCATCAAGTCCACAGTCTACCTTGGCACCAGCCAACCTGCTCAGCTGCTACTGTGTGGAATACCCTAGAAGAACACCCTAACCCATACCTGCTTCAGCACCAATCACCCCATCAGGGTCCCATGCACAGAGCATCCCAATACAATTTTGTAAGCACCCACCTAATCTCCAGCTGACCTTCCAGGTGCCTCTACATGGATTGTATTTAGACACTGTAGTCCAGGCCAGCCTTGACTCCAGCAGCCTTGCCAGGGAGCCCCAGTACAGAGCACCCTGGCATATCTCAGCCTATCCCTGCCTCCATTTCAACTGACACAACAGTGTGTGCTCAGACTTCCCTGGTGTGTGTGCATTTCAGCTCTGATCATTCCTACCAAGAGAGCCATAGAATAGAGTGCCAAAGGACACCTAACCCGCCAAAGCCATATTTCTAGCCAGCCAGCTAGCCAAAGTGACCAAACACAAATATTCTACAGAAGGGACAAGTATAAATAAGATCATTCCTTCCTGCTTAAGTAAAGTAGCTGTGCCACCACATTCATAAAAGCAAGCACAGAATAAAGAGAGAGAGAAAGAATATGCTCCAAATGAAAGAACAAGACAAATCCTCAGAAAAAAGAAATAAATGAAACAAAGATAAGCAAATTACCTATTAAAGAGTTCAAAGTAAAGGTGATAAAAATACCAGATTGGAGAAAAGAGTAAATAAACTCAGTGATGTCAGCAGTGAGATAGGAAGGAAGATTAAAAAAAAATCAGAGTAGACTAATATAACAACCGAAATGAAAAATAAACTAGAGTAGTCAAGAGTGGATGGAAGGAAAGAATAGAATAGAGGATGCAGAAGAACATATTGGGATTTGAAACACACAGTCATGAAAAAATCCAAGCTGAACAGCAAAAAGAAAAAAATAAATGAGGAGATGTTACAGGATCTCTTAGACAATATCAAGTTCACAAATATTTGTATTATATTGTATTGCTGTATTTGTATAATACAAATACTTGTATTGTACAAAAATGTATTTGAAGAAATAATAACTGAAAAATTTTCCTAAACTGGGGGAAGTATACAAACATGCAAGTTCAGAAAGTATAACGTTTCAAACAAAATAAGCTCCAGGAGGCCCACATCACAACACAATAATTAAAATGCCAAAGATTAAAGATTAATAAACTTAAAAGCAGCGTGAGAGAAGCAATTAGTTACAGCAGAAAAAGCCCATAAAACTATCAGTTGATTTTTCAGCAGAAATTTTGCAGACCAGAAGAAAGTCTCACAATATATTTAGAATGTGGAAAGGAAAAAAATCTGAAACAGAGAATACCCTACCTGGCAATATTACTCAGGCTTGAATGAGAGATAAGGGGTTTCCCAGACAAAGAAAACTTAAAGTTCACTACTAATAAAATGGCCTTATAAGAAATGATAATTGGATTTTAAAGAGTAAGCAAAAGGAAAAAAATGATGCATGAAAGCAAACATACAGTAAAAGTAGTAGACTATTCACTTATAAAGCTAACATGAAGGGTAAAAGAAGAAAAAGCAATATTCTATTTTTAAAAATAGCTAAGAGGGACTCACAGGATAAAGGTATGCAAAATATACATAAAACATGAAGAAATGGGTAAAAATAAAGTTTTCGTAGAAAGTGAATTTACAGGGCACCTGGCTGGCTCACTGGGTTAAAGCCTCTGCCTTTGGCTCAGGTCATGATCTCAGGGTCCTGGGATCGAGAATCACATTGGGCTGCCTGCTCGGCGGGGAGCCTGCTTCCTCTTCTCTCTCTGCCTGCCTCTCTGCCTACTTATAATCTCTCTGTCAAATAAATAAATAAAATCTTTTAAAAAAAGGAAGTGCATTTACATGACCATAAACTCAAAAATAGATGGCTGTATTTTGCATCTTTTACTTCTTTTATTAACATCTTAATTTTATTTTTACTTATTCAGTGTTCCATGATTCATTGCTTATGCACTACACCCAGTGCTCCATGAAATATGTGCCCTCCATATACATATTTTATTTCATTTTATTATTTCTTTTTTTTTTTATTCTTTGCCCAGTAGATACAGGTCTGTGAATCATCAGGCTTACACCATTCACAGCACTCAACATAGCACATACACTCCCCAATGTCCATAAAACATTCACCATTTCCCTGCCCTCCCACCCCCGAGTAACCTTGTCTTTTTGTGCGACATTAAGAATCTCTTATGGTTTGTCTCCTTAACAATCCCATCTTGTTTCATTTTTTTCCCTAGCTACCCCCATGACTCAACGACCTGCCCCTCAAGTTCCTCATATCAGAGAGTTCATATGATAATTATCTTTCTCTCATTCACTTATTTTGCTTAGCATAATACCTTCTAGTTCCATCCACGTCCTTGCAAATGGCAAGATTTCCTTTCTTTTGATGGCTGCATAGTATTCCACTGTATATATATACCACATCTTCTTTATCCATTCATCTGTAGATGGACATCTAGGTCCTTTCCATAGTTTGGCTATTGTGGACATTGCTGCTATAAACATTCAGGTGCATGTGCCCCTGAGGATCACTACCTTTGTATCTGTAGGGTAAATACCCAGTAGTGCGATTGCTGGGTCGTAGGGTAGCCGTATTTTCAACTTTTTCAGGAACCTCCATACTGTTTCCAGAGTGGCTGCACAAGCTTGCATTCCCACTAAACAGTGTAGGACGGTTCCCCTTTCTCCACATCCTCGCCAACATCTGTCATTTCCTAACTCATTAATTTTAGCCGTTCTGCCTGGTGTGATGTGGTATCTCACTGTGGTTTTGATTTGTATTTCCCTGATGTCGAGTGATATTGAACACTTTCTCATGGGTCTGTTGGCCATTTGGATGTCTTCTTTGGAGAAATGTCTCTTTGTCTTCTGCCCATTTCTTGACTGGATTATTTGATTTATGGGTGTTGAATTTGATAAATTCTTTATAGATTTTGGATACAAGGCCTTTATCTGATATGTCATTTGCAAATAACTTTTCCCATTCTGTCAGTTGTCTTTTATTAATGTCTTCTATCACATTAATTGATTTGCAAATGTTAAACCAATTTTGCAGCCCTGGAATAAATCCCACTTGGTCGTAGTGAATAATCTTTTTAATGTGCTGGTGGATCCTATTGGCTAGTATTTTGTTGAGGATTTTTGCATCCGTGTTCATCAAAGATATTGGTCTGTAATTCCCCTTTTTGATGGGGTCTTTGCCTGGTTCTGGGATCAAGGTAATGCTAGCCTCATAAAATGAGTTTGTAAGTTTTCCTTCCATTTCTATTTTTTGGAACAGTATCAGGAGAATAGGTATTAATTCTTCTTTAAATGTTTGGTAGAATTCACCTGGGAAGCCATCTGGCCCTGGGCTCTCGTTTTTTGGGAGATTTTTGATAACTGCTTCAATCTCCTTACTGGTTATGGGTCTATTCAGGTTTTCAATTTCTTCCTGGTCCAGTTTTGGTAGTTTATATGTCTCTAGAAATGCATCCATTTCTGCCAGATTGTCAAATTTGCTGATGTAGAGTTGCTCATAATTCGTTCTTATACTTGTTTGTATTTCTTTGTTGTTTGTTGTGATCTCTCCTCTGTCATTCATGATTTTATTAATTTGAGTCCTTTCTCTTTACTTTTGGATAAGTCTGGCCAGGGGTTTATCAATCTTATTAATTCTTTCAAAGAACATGCTCATAATTTCATTGATTTGTTCCACTGTTCTTTTGGTTTCTATTTCATTGATTTCTGCTCTGATCTTTATTATTTCTCTTCTCCTGCTGGGTATAGGCTTTCCTTGCTGTTCCTTCTCCAGCATCCTTAGGTGTAGGGATAGGTTGTGTACTTGAGACCTTTCTTGTTTCTTAAGAAAGGCTTGCATTGCTATACACTTTCTTCTCAGGACTGCTTTGGCTGCGTCTCAAAGACTTTGAAGAGTTGTGTTTTCATTTTCATTTGTTTCCATGAATATTTTAATTCTTCAATTTCCTGGTTGACCCATTCATTCCTTAGTGGGATGTCCTTTAGCCTCCATGTATTTGATTTCTCTCCAACTTTCTTCTTGTGATTGAGTTCTAGTTTCAGAGCATTGTGGTCTGAAAATATGCAGGGAATGATCCCAATCTTTTGGTACCGGTTGAGACCTGATTTGTGACCCAGAATATAGTCTATTCTGGAGAATGTTCCATGTGCACTAGAGAAGAATGTGGATTCTTTTGTTTTGGGATGGAGTGTTCTGAATATATCTGTGAAGTTCAACTTGTCCAGGGTGCCATTTAAAGCCTTTATTTCCTTGTCGATCTTTTGCTTCCATGATCTGTCCATTTCAGTAAGGGGGGTGTTAAAGTCCCCTACTAATATTGTATTATTGTCAATGTGTTTCTTTGATTTTGTTATTAATTGGTTTATATAATTGCCTATTCCCATGTTAGGGGCATAGATATTTATAATTGTTAGATCTTCTTGTTGGACCGATCCTTTAAGTATGATATAGTGTTCTTCCTCATCTTTTATTATAATCTTTGGCTTAAAATCTAATTTATCTGATAGAAGGATTGCCACTCCAGCTTTCTTTTGATGTCCATTGGCATGGTAAATTATTTTCCACCCCCTCACTTTAAATCTGGAGGTGTCTTTGCGTGTAAGATGAGTTTCTTATAGACAGCATATGGATGGGTCTTGTTTTTTATCCACTCTGCTACCCTGTGTCTTTTAGGTGGGGCATTTAGTCCATTTACATCTGGGTTAACTATTGAGAGATATACATTTGGAGCCATTGTATTGCCTTTAAGGTGACTGTTACTGTATATTGTGTCTCTTTCTTTCTTGCCTATGTTTCTTTTAGGCTCTCTTTGCTTAGAGGATCCCTTTCAATATTTCCTGTAGGGCTGGCTTTGGTGTTTGCAAATTCCTTTAATTTTTGTTTGTCCTGGAAGATTTTTATCTCTCCTTCTATTTTCAATGAGAGCCTAGCAGGATATAGTATTCTTGGCTGCATATTTTTCTCGTTTAGTGCTTTGATTATGTCATGCCAGTTCTTCCTGGCCTGCCAGGTCTCTGTGGATAGGTCTGCCGTCAGTCTAATATTTGTACCTGTATGTTACAAACCTCTTGTCCAGAGCTGCTTTCAGGATTTTCTCTTTGTCACTAACACTTGTTAGTTTTACTATTAGATGTTTGGGTGTGAACCTATTTTTATTGATTTTGAGGGGGGTTCTGTGTTCCTCCTGGATTTTGATGCTTATTCTTTTTGCCAAGTTAGGGAAATTGTGTACTATAATTTGCTCCAATATACCTTCTGCCCCCTCTGTCTTTCTTCTTCTTCTGGGATCCCAATTATTCTAATATTGTTTCATCTTACAGTATCACTTATCTTTCAAATCTCCCCTCATGGTCCAGTAATTTTTTGTCTCTCTTTACCTTTGATTTTTTATTTTCTGTCATTTGGTCTTCCATATCACTAATTCTCTCTTCTGCTTCATTTATCCTAGCAGTAAGAGCCTCCAATTTTTGTTGCACCTCATTAATAGATTTTTTAAATTTCAACTTGGTTAGATTTTAGTTGTTATATTTCTCCAGAAAGTGTTTTTCTTTCTTTAGAGAAGGATTCTCTATTATCTTCTATGATTTTTTTGAGCCCAGGAAGCACCTTGATAATTGTCATTCTAAGCTCTAGTTCTGTCATATTACTAATGTCCACATTGATTAGGTCCCTAGCCACATTACTGCCTCCTGTTCTGTATTTCTGGTGATTTTTGCTGCCTTGTAATTTTATGCAGATAAGAATAGGTGGATGAGAGAACAAAATACTAAAGGGTAGCCATGACCCCAGAAAAATATACACTAAGCTAATCAGAAGAGAGCCGAAACTTTGGGGAGAAGAAAGAGGGAATAAAAAAACAAATCAAAACAAAACAAAAATAAAGGTAAACCTTATATCTATATCTCTGTATATGTATCATCTATTTCTCGTTCTATATACAACTCTGACTCTAGTTCTATCTCTTTATATATATCTATTAGACTGATGAATTGAACAAACCCTATATGTACACAAAAAATAAGATTAAGTAAAATGAAGGGATAAAATATGATATAACAATGAAAATTAAGAAAGATTTAAAAAGGTATTGATAAGATAAAATAGTTAAAAAACGTTAAAATAGGAACGAGTAAAAATTTTAAAAGAAAAGGATAATAAAATGTTAAAATTCAAGGAATTTAACTTTGAATGACTAAAGGATCATGGGGAAAAAACCATGAATTCTATGTGTTACTTTCCCCTAGCTCCAGAGTTCCACAATTTTCAGTGATTGGTGAACTTGGTCTTAGCTGGATGCTCTTGCTGATCTTCTGGGGCAGGAGTTGTTGCTGTGATTCTCAAGTGTCTTTGCCCAAGGCGGAATTGCACCTCCCTTGCCAGGGGCCAGGCTAAGTAATCAGCTCGGGTTTGCTCTTGGGAACTTTTGTTCCCTGAACGCTTTCCATACAGCTTTGGAGGACAGAAATGTAAATGGTGGCCTCCTGATCTCCAACCCAGAGAAGCTGAGAGCTATGGACCTCATTACTCAGTGAGTCCTCAGAGAAAAGCAGTCTGTCCCTACTATCTCCCTGGTCTCTGGCCGCACTCTGAGCTCACCCAGCCTGTGACTAAGCCTTTATATCTCTGGCAGACTGCCCCATTTAGAATCTCCAAACCCAGCAGATTCTTACAGCACACTCAGTGCCACTACTCCTAGAGGAGGAAGGAGGTGGTCTCTCTGGATCCGCCACTTTTGGAGTCCCTGCTCAAGGAGCAGTGGCCCGACTGTGCTTTGGATCATGTTTTAAGGTAACACTTAGCAGAGACACACCTCCTCAGCTTGGTTCCCTTTCTCCAGTTGGCTTCTCCTCTCTGATACCTGGGAGCTCTGTCACGCTCAGACACCCCTCATTTTTTGTGTCCCCGTGGGTCCTGATACCATACTGTCCCTGAAAGGGATTCACCCCCTGCTTAGCCTCTGGGACGATGTCCGTCAGTGGAGCAGACTTCTAAAAGTTCTGATTTTGTGCTCCGTTGCTCTCTCATTTGCAGAGAGCCTGCCCCTTCCCCCAGGGTCTATTCCCGTCACTTCAGATTCACTTCTCTGCACATCCTACCTCCGGAATGTGTTCAATTTTCTGTTTCTAGAATTGCTGCTCTTCTTCTCTACAACCTCCTGTTGAATTTGTAGGTGTTCACAATGGTTTGTTAATTATCTGGGTGAATTTCTGGGACCTGATGATAATCGTTCTCCTACTCCTCCATCATCTTGCTCCTCTATCTATTTATTTTAATATTATAGATGAATCCAATGATAACCTGAAACCAAAATCTACAATATATACACAATACAAGTAGAAAAACAGCCAAAAATAACACACACACACATACTCACACGCAAAGTCACCCTTCACAAGAAAAGACAGCAAGAGAAGAAACATAAAAGAACTACAAAAACAATAAAAAGGCAATGAGCAAAATAGCAATAATAATCATATCAGTATTTACTTCAAATGTAAATCGTCTCAACACTCCGTTCCAAATACATAGGACAACTAAATGTATAAAAACAAACAAACAGAAGGCATCTATACTGCCTAAAGATACTCACTGTAAACTGAAAAGCACTTACAGGTTAAAAGTGAAGGGATAGGGGTGCCTGGGTGGCTCAGTCGTTAAGTGTCTGCCTTCAGCTCAGGTCATGATCCCAGGATCCTGGGATCGAGCCCCACATCGGGCTCCCTGCTCAGTGGGAAGCCTGTTTTATCCTCTCCCACTCCCCCTGCTTGTCTTTCCTCTGTAGTTGTGTCTCTCTGTGTCAAGTAAATAAATAAAATCTTTTTTTAAAAAATGTGAAGGGATGGACTGTATTATTTTTTGGGGGGGTGTTGAGTTTGTAACTCCTTTATCAGTTTTGGATACAAGCCCTTATCTGGTAAGACATTTTCAAATATCTTTTCCCATTCTGTAGGTTATCTTTTAGTTTTGTTGACTGTTTCCATTGTTGTCAAAGCTTTTTATCTTAATGAAGTCCTAGTAGTTCATTTTTGCTTTTGTTTCCCTTGCCTTTGAATACATGTCTATCAAGAAGTTGCTGTGGCCAGGTAAAAAAGGTTGCTGCCTGTGTTCTCCTCTAGGATTTTGACAGATTCCTGTCTCACATTAGGTCTTTCATCCATCTTGAGTTTATTTTTGCATATGGTGTGAGAAAATACCAAAAAAAAGACATTCAAATGGTCAACTGACACATGAAAAAAAAATGTTCACCGTCACTCAGCATCAGGGAAATACAAATCAAAACCATCATGAGATACCACCTCACATCAGTTAGAATGGATCAAGTCAGGGAACAACAAATGTTGGCAAATATGTGGGGAAACCCTCTTACACTGCTGGTGGGAATGAAAGCTGGTACAACCATTCTGGAAAACACATGAAGGCCCTCAAAAGTTAAAAAAAGAAATACCCAATAATCCAGCAACTGCACTACTAGATCTTTTCCCAAAGGACACAAATGTAGTGATCCCAAGGGGTACCTGTACCCCAGTGTTTATATAAGCAATGTTCACAGTAGCCAAATTATGGAAAGAGCCCAGATGTCCATTGGCCAAAGAATGGATAAAGTTGAGGTACCCATATATAATGGAATATTACTCAACCATCAAAAAAATGAAATCTTAACGTTTGCAATGATATGGATGGAACTAGAGGGTATTGTGCTAATTGAAATAAGTTGACCAGAGAAAGACATTTATGATATGATTTCACTCATATGTGGAATTTAAGAAACAAAATAGGATCATAAGGGAAGGGAAGGAAAAGATAAAATAGGACAAAATCAGTGAGGGAAATAAACTATAAGAGACTCTCAACTACAGGAAACAAAAAGGGTTGATGGAGGGAAAAGGGGTGGGGGATGGAGTAACTGGGTGATGGGCATTAAGGAGGACACATGATGTAATGATCACGGAGTGTTTTATACAACTGATGGATCACTGAACTCTACTTCTGAAACTAATAATATTATATGTTAATATTATATGATAATTTAATTAAAATAAAATTAAATATAAAAAGGGAAGGGGTGGAAAAGATATTCCATGAAAATTGGAATATTTTTTTTAAAACACACAAAACTCGAGGAGCAATGTCTATCAGATAATAAAGACTGTAAAGCAAAGACTGATGAAAGAAAAGGCGGATATTGCACAATGATAAAAGAATTAATCCAAAGAGGATATAAAAATTATAAACATCCTTGTAACCAATAATGGTGTACCTAAATGCATAAAGCAAATAAATATATCTGAATACATAAGCAAATATTAACTGGTATTATGGGAAAAATTAATGATAATATAAAAATAGTACACAATGTTACTGTTTTAACATCTTTATTTTCTTTAAGTGTTCCAAAATTCATTGTTTATGCAACACACCCAGTGCTATATGCACTCCTTAATACCTACCACCAGGCTCACGATCCCTCCACCCACCTCCCATTATAATCCTCAGTTTGTTTCTGAGAATCTACAGTGAATCATCTCTCATCTCCCCCTCTGATTCCACCCGCCTTCATTTTCCCTTCGTTTTCCTGGGTCCTTCATTTTATTCCTTAGGTTCCATAAGTAAGTGAAACCATATGATAATTCATTTCCACTGCTTGGCTTATTTCGCTCAGCATAATCTCCTCCACACTCACCCATGTTGATACAAAAGTTATGTATTCATCCTTTCTAATGGCTATGTAATATTCCATTGAATACATGGGTCACATCTTCTTTTTATTTAATTATATTTATTATTATTATTATTTGCCCCAAGGATACAGGTCTGTGAATAGTAAGGTTTACACCTTTCACCACATTCACCACAACAGGAACCCTCCCCAATGTCCCCAACCCAACTACCCTATGCCTACCGTCCCACACCCCAGTAAACTTCAGTTTGTTTTGTGAGATTAGGAGTCATATATGGTTTGTCTCCTTCCCCTTCCCATCTTGTTTCATTATTTTTCCCTCACACCCCCCACAACCCCTAACCCTGCCCCTCAAGTTCCTCATATCAGAGAGATCATATGATAATTGTCTTTCTATGATTGACTTACTCCTTTTTTTCCCTTTTTTTATTTTATTACTTGCCCCAGGGGTACAAGTCTGTAAATCATCAGGCTTATACCTTTCACAGCATTCACCAAAGCACAAACCCTTCCCAATGCCCATAACCCATCCACACTATCCCTACCCTCCCACTCCCCAGTAACCCTCAGTTTGTTTTGTGAGATTAGGAGTCTCTTATGGTTTGTCTCCTTCGCCATCCCATCTTGTTTCATTATTTTTCCCTCCCCACCCCCACAACCCTCCACCCACCCCTAAAGGTCCTCATGTCACAGAGATCATACGATAATTGTCTTTCTCTGATTGACTTATTTCGCTCAGCATAATACCCTCTAGTTCCATCCACGTCATTGCAAATAGCAAGATTTCGTTTCTTTTGATAGCTGCATCGTATTCCATTGTATATATATACCACATCTTCTTTATCCATTCATCTGTGGATGGACATCTAGGTCCTTTCCATAGTTTGGCTACTGTGGACATGGCTGCTATAAACATTCGGGTGCATGTGCCCCTGAGGATCACTACCTTTGTATCTTTAGGGTAAATATCCAGGAGTGCGATGACTGGGTCATAGGGTAGCTCTTTTTTCAACTTTTTAAAGAACCTCCATACTGTTTTCCAGAGTGGCTGCATCAGCTTGCATTCCCACCAACAGTGTAGGAGGATTCCCCTTTCTACGCATCCTCACCAACATCTGTCATTTCCTGACTTGTTCATTTTAGCCATTCTGCTGGTGTGGGGTGGTATCTCACTGTGGTTTTGATTTGTATTTCCCTGATGCTGAGAGATGTTGAACAGTTCCTCACGTGTCTGTTGGCCATTTGGATGTCTTGTTTGGAGAAATGTCTGTTCGTGTCTTCTGCCCATTTCTTTTCTAGCTTATTTGTTTTATGGGTGTTGAGTTTGATAAGTTCTTTATAGATTTTGGATACAAGCCCTTTATCTGATATGTCATTTGCAAATATCTTCTCCCATTCTGTCAGTTGTCTTTAGGTTTTGTTGACAGTTTCCTTTACTGTGCAAAAGCTTTTAATCTTGATGAAGTCCCAATAGTTCATTTTTGCCCTTGCTTCCCTCTCCTTTGGTGATGTTCCAGGGAAGAAGTTGCTGAGGCTGAGATCAAAGAAGTTGCTGCCTGTGTCCTCTTCAAGGATTTGAATGATTCCTGTCTTCCATTGAGGTCTTTCATTCATTTTGAGTCTATTTTTGTGTGTGGTGTAAGGAAATGGTCCAGTTTCATTCTTCGGCAGGTGGCTGTCTAGTTTACCCAACACCATTTGTTGAAGTGACTGTCTTTTTTCCATTGGATATTCTTTCCTGCTTTGTCGAATATTAGTTGACAATAGAGTTCAGGGTGCATTTCTGGGCTCTCTATTCTGTTCCACTGATCTATGTGTCTGTTTCTGTGCCAGTACCATACTGTCTTGATGATGACAGCTTTGTAATAGAGCTTGAAGTCTGCAATTGTGATGCCACCAAAGTTGGTTATCTTTTTCGACATTCCTTTGTGTATTCGGGGTCTTTTCTTGTTCCATATAAATTTTAAGATTATTGGTTCCATTTGTTTGAAATAAATAGCTGGTATTTTGAAGGGGAGTGCATTAAATGTGTAGATTGCTCTAGGTAGCATAGACATTTTCACAGTATTTGTTCTTCCAATCCATGAGCATGTAAAGTTTTTCCACTTCTTTGTGTCTTCCTCAATTGCTTTCATGAGTACTTTATAGTTTTCTGAATACAGATTCTTTGCCTCTTTGGTTAGGTTTATTGCTAGGTATGTTATGATTTGGGGTGTAATTGTAAATGGGATTGACTCCTTAATTTCTCTTTCTTCTGTTTTGTTGTTGGTATATAGAAATGCAACTGATTTCGTGCATTGATTTTATATCCTGACACTTTACTGAATTCCTATATGAGTTCTAGCAGTTTTTCAGTGGAGTCCTTTGGGTTTTCCACATAAAGTACCATATCATCTGCAAAGAGTGAGAGTTTGACTTCTTCCTTGCTGATTTGGATGCATTTTATTTCTTTTTGTTGTCCGATTGCTGAGACTAGGACTTCTAGTACTATGTTGAATAGCAAGTATGATAGTGGACAGCCCTGCCATGTTCCTGACTTTAGGGGAAAAGCTCTCAGTTTTTCTCCATTGAGAATGATATTTGCTGTGGGTTTTTCATAGATAGCTTTGATGATATTGAGGTATGTACCCTCTATGCCTACACTATGAAGAGTTTTGATCAAGAAAGGGTGCTGTACTTTGTCAAATGCTTTTTTAGCATCTATTGAGAGGATCCTATGTTTCTTGTTCTTTCTTTTATTAATGTCTTGTATCACATTGATTGATTTGCGAATGTTAAACCAACCTTGCATCCCAGGAATAAATCCCACTTGGTNGAATAATCCTTTTTATGTGCTGCTGGATCCTATTGGCTAGTATTTTGTTGAGGATTTTTGCATCCATGTTCATCAAGGATATTGGTCTGTAATTCTCCTTTTTGATGAGGTCTTTGCCTGGTTTGGGAATCAAGGTAATGCTGGGCTCAAAAAATGAGTTTGGAAGTTTTCCTTCCATTTCTATTTTTTGGAACAGTTTCATGAGAATAGGTATTAATTCTTCTTTAAATGTTTGGTAGAATTCACCTGGGAAGCCATCTGGCCCTGGGCTCTCGTTTTTTGGGAGATTTTTGATAACTGTTTCAATCTCCTTATTAGTTATGGGTCTATTCAGGTCTTCAATTTCTTCCTGGTTCAGTTTTCGTAGTTCATATGTTTCTAGGAATGCATCCATTTCTTCCAGATTGTCAAATTTGCTGGTGTAGAGTTGCTCATAATATGGCCTTATAATTGTTTCTATTTTGTTGGATTTGGTTGTGAATTTTCCTCTTTCATGCATGATTTTATTAATTTTAGTCCTTTTTCTTTTCTTTTGGATAAGTCTGGTCAGGAGTTTATCAATCTTATTAATTCTTTAAAAGAACCAGCTCCTAGTTTTGTTGATTTGCTCCACTGTTCTTTTGGGTTCTGTTTCATTGATTTCTGTTCTGATCTTTATTTCTCTTCTCCTGCTGGGTTTAGGGTTTTAATTGCACCTCATTAATAGCTTTTTTATTTCAGCTTGGTTAGATTTTAGTTCTTTTATTTCTTCAGAAAGGGCTTTTATTTCTCTAGAGAGGACTTCTCTATTATCTTCCATGGATTTTTGGATCCCAATCAGCACCGTAAGAATTGTCATTCTGAACTCTAGTTCTGTCATTTTACTAATGTCCACATCGATTATGTCCCTAGCCATCGTTACTGCCTTTTGTTCTTTTTGTGTGTGTGTGTTTTGATTTTTTCCGCCTTGTCATTTTATGCAGATAAGATGAGAGAACAAAATACTAATGGGTAGCCATGACCCCGGAAAAATATAATCTAACCTAATCAGAAGAGACCTGAAACTGGGGGCAGAAGAAAGGAGGAATAAAACAAACAAAAAAACTCACAAAATATAGACACAAACAAAAAAATAAAACAAAATTTTTTATCTATATCTATATCTATATTATCTATTTCTGTTTCTATATCCATCTCTGTCTCTGACTCTATCTCTATCTCTATATCTCTATTTCTATCTCTATCTATATCTAGTAGACTGGTGATTTGAGCAGACGCTATATGTATACAAAAAAATAAGTTTAAATACAATGAAGGGATAAAATATGACTATAACAATGAAAAATTAAAACGATTAAAAGGTGTTGATAAGATATAATAGTTAAAAACGTTAAAATAGAAAGAGGAAAAAATTTAAAAGAAAAGAGCTAGAAAACAAAAAAAATCAAAGAATTTAACTTGGAATGACTAAAGGATCATGGGGGAGAAAGCCATGAATTCTATGTGTTGCTTTCCCCTAGCTCCGGAGTTCCACATTTCTCAGCAATCTGTGAACTTGGTCTTGGCTGGATATTCTTGCTGATCTTCTGGGGGAGGGGCCTGTTGCTGTGATTCTCAAGTGTCTTTGCCTGAGGCGGGTTTGCACTACCCTTTCCAGGGGCCAGGTTAAGTAATCAGCTCGGGTTTGCTCTTCCGAGTGTTTCTTCCCTGAACTCTTTCCGTACAGCTTTGGAGGACAGGAATGAAAATGGTGGCCTCCTAATCTCTGACCCAGAGGAGCCAAGAGCTTGGGTTCTCACTCCCCAGTGCGTCCTCAGAGAAAAGCAGTCAGTCCCTCCCATCTCCCTGGTCTCCGGCCTCACTCAGAGCTGACCTGGCCGGTGACCAAGCATTTCTATCTCTGGTGCACAGCCCCATTTAGAATCTCCAAATCCAGCAGATTCCTGCAGCCGCTCCTGTGCTGTCCCTCCTGGTGGAGGAAGGAGGGGGTCTCTCTTGGTCTGTCACCCGTAGGGTCCCCGCTCAAAGAGCAGTTACCCAACTGTGCTTTGGATCATGGCCCAGGGTAACACCAAGCTGAGAGACACCTTCTCAGCTTGGCTCCATCTCTCCCATCTGCTTCTCTCTGATACCTGGGAGTTCTGCTGCTCTCAGACACCCCTGGTCTTTTCATGTCCCTGTGGATCCTGAGACCACATTGTCCCCACGAGTGCTTCACCCTCTGCTTAGCCTCTGGGGCGATGTCCCTCAGTGGACCAGACTTATAAAGTTCTGATTTTGTGCTCCGCTGCTCTCTCACTTTCCAGGAGCCATCCCCTCCCCCTGGGGTCTATCTTCCCATCACTTCAGATTCACTTCTCTGCACGTCCTTCTTTCCAGAATGTGGTCAATATTCTGTTCCTAGAATTGCTGCTCTTCTCTACAATCTCCTGTTGAATTTTTAGGTGTTCGGAATGGTTTGATAACTATCTGGGCGAATTTCTGGGACCTGATGATAATCGGTCTCCTACTCTTCTGCCATCTTGCTCCTCTGATATATTTTTTTATCTCATTATTTTACTAACATGTTTTTAGCCTCCATGTATTTGTGGGGTGGGCTGGTTTGTTTTTTGCCTTATAATTGATTTCTAATTTTATGTTATTTAATTAAGGAAAAGGAAAAAATTCATTATTTGCAGATGACATGATGCTATATGAAGAAAACTCTAAAAACTCTACCAAAAACTATTAGATGAAATATATGAATTAATGAAATTCAACACCCAAAAATACAAATCATCCATTTAAAAAATGAGAAGACACTATTAGACATTTTTCAAAGAAGACATACGGACAACTAACAGGTACAGAAAAGATTCTCAACATCACTTATAATCGGTGATATGCAAACCAAAATCCTAATGAGGTAACACCTTATACATCTAAGAGATAACTAGTATTGTTGAGAATTGGAAGAAGTAGGAATTTTGTTCATTTCTGTTGTGTAGGTAAGTTGGTACATCTACTGTAGAAAAATATGGAGTTTCCTCAAAAAATTAAAAATAGAAATACCGTATGATTCAGTAATTCCACTGGTGGGTATTTACCCAAAGAAAACAAAACCACTAATTCAAAAAATTATGTATATCTCTATGATTTCTGCAGTATTATTTACAGTACCAAGATTCAAGTAACCCAGGAGTCCATCAATAGAGAAATGGGCAAAGAAGATATGGTATGAAGATAGAGTGGGATATTATTTAGTCATAAAAAGAATGACATTTTGCCAGCTATAACCTAATGGGCACCTAAAGGGTATTGTGCTAAGTGAAATGTCAGACAGAAAAAGAAAAATAGCATAAACTTTCACTTACATTTGGAACCTAAACACAAAACAAATAAATAAAACTAAAATAGACCCACAAATACAGAGAAAACCTAGTTGTTGCTGCAAAGAAGTGGAGTGTGGAAAGGGTAGAAAGGAGGGAAGAGGAGTGACAGATACTGTGGTTTTTTTTAAAGATTTTATTTATTTACTTGACACAGAGAGAGAGAGATCACAAGCAGGCAGAGAGGCAGGCAGAGAGAGAGGGGGAAGCAGGCTCCCTGCTGAGCAGATAGCCCGATATGGGCCTCGATCCCAGGACCCTGAGATCATGACCTGAGCCGAAGGCAGAGGCTTTAACCCACTGAGCCACCCAGGCGCCCAAGATACTGTGTTTTAATTATAGAATAAATAAGACAGTTATGAAAGTTACAGCATAGGGAGTAGAGTTAATGGTATTGTAAAAACATTGTACGTTGACAGATAGCCACACTTGTGGTGAGCTTAACATAACATATAGATTTGTCAAATATTGTATATCTGAAACTAATGTGACATTGTGCATCAAGGAGAGTTCAATACAAATATCATAATAATGGTAAGAAGAAAAAGAAATCTCATTCTGTATCCCAAAAATGCAAGATTAAGGTGATAAACATTTTTGTATAAATATTTTGAAAATATGTATAAAAATACTTTCACATTAACTCACTAGTATATGGACGTTTCTAGCTTTTATAAATTGGCATACATGTGGTAATTATGTTTTATTAATAAATCAGGAGTCAACATTGAAAGTGTTTTCACTTTCCACATACTTTTATCCAAACTCTATGCAATCACATTCAAAATCCCAAGACATTTGGAGGACATTTTTCGAATTACTTTTTTTCCTAATAATTATGTGCAAAAGCAATGGCTAAGCATAACAAAGATATGCTTCCAGGTGCAATTGTTTCGAATGTACAATTAATATCCATTAAGCAAAAGCTGGACATATGAAGAAAAAAGAGCAACTCAATGATGGTTAACAGGTAATGGTCCATACACGTGTCCAATCATTATGTTGTTTTAAATTTTAAATCTGTGCAATTTTTATCTCTCAATTATACCTCAATAAAGTTGGGGGAGATAAACATAAGCAAATCTAACTGACCTAGAACTTCCACTTCTGCATTCATTCCAAGAGAAATTCTTCCATATAGCTTCCAAAAAACATATTCAAAAACACTGATAACAGTAGCATTTATAATAGATAATGCTACAATATTCACATATGCTCATTAACAAAATTGTGTAAGTAGATGAAAGTTACAAAATGGAGTATTTGGTAGCAATGTTTATTAATGATCTAAAAATACACAAAAATGAAGAATGAACTTAACAGCAATAATGTGAAGGAAAGAAGCTAGACACAGAAAGGGGCCTAATCTAAAAGTAAAATATATGGCAAAATAAATCTATGTTATCAGAAGTGGTAAAAAGTGCTACATTGTGGGTGATAGAGAATAAAAGCTTGTGATATACTGGTCATATCTATTACCCAATCAATGTGCCAGTTGCAGTGGTTTCCATTTGTGAAAATCTATCAAGCGTGTATAATATTTCAATAGTATTTTTAAACATTTCTATTTAAAATAAATTAATTAACATATAATATATTACTGGTTTGAGGTACAGGCTTGTGATTCATCAGTCTTATATAATACCCAGTGCTAATTACATCACATGCCCTCCTTCAATAGTATTTTTAAAGATTTTGTTTATTTGAGAGGGAGAGAGAATGGAAAGAGAAAGAGAGAGAAGGAGAAGGGGCAGGGGAATAGGAAGAAATAGACTCCCCACTGAGCAGGGAGCACAGTGCCATAAGGGGCTTGATTCCAGGACCCTGGGATCACGACCTTAACAAATTGACCCACCCAGTCCATCCTCAATAGTATTTTCTTTTTTTTTTTAATTTTATTTTTATTCTTTGCCCAAGGGGTACAGGTCTCTGAATCATCAGGTTTACATCTTTCACAGAATTCACCAAAGCACAAACCCTCCCTAATGTCCATAACCCATCCACCCTATCCCTACCTTACCATCCCCCAGTAACCCTCAGTTTGTTTTGTGAGATTAGGAGTCTCTGATGGTTTGTCTCCTTCCCCATCCCATCATGTTTCATTATTTTTCCCTACCTACCTCCCACGACCCCCCAACCTGCCCCTCAAGTTCCTCATATCAGAGAGATCATATGATAATTGTGTTTCTCTGATTGACTTATTTCGCTCAGCATAATACCCTCCAGTTCCATCCATGTCGTTGCAAATGGCAAGATTTTGTTTCTTTTGATATCTGCATAGTATTCCATTGTATATATATACCACATCTTGTTTATCCATTCATCTGTTGATGGACATCTAGGGTCTTTCCATAGTTTGGCTATTGTGGACATTGCTGCTATAAACATTCGGGTGCACGTGCCCCTGAGGATCACTACCTTTGTGTATTTAGGATAAATACCCAGTAGTGCGATTGCTGGGTCGTAGGGTAGCTCCATTTTCAACTTTTTGAGGAATCTCCATACTGTTTTCCAGAGTGGCTGCACCAGCTTGCATTCCCACCAACAGTGTAGGAGGGTTCCCCTTTCTCCGCAACCTCGCCAACATCTGTCGTTTCCTGACTTGTTGATTTTAGCCATTCTGACTG
Organism: Ailurus styani; assembly: GCA_002007465.1. Taxonomy (NCBI): domain Eukaryota; kingdom Metazoa; phylum Chordata; class Mammalia; order Carnivora; family Ailuridae; genus Ailurus; species Ailurus styani. The sequence goes on from LNAC01001859.1 coordinate 64,881, forward strand.
GTGT
>LNAC01001860.1:0-46274 GCA_002007465.1 Ailurus styani
GGACAGAAGCATTTTCAGAAGGGTGTGTGAAAGCCTGAGGAACGTGTGTCATTCACGTCACTCTGCGGGGCAAGCAAGCTGTCCTTCAACACATTCCTGCCAGAAGAGAGAAATACTTTTAAAACGTATTTATGAAGCATGGGGGAAAAGTGGTATGTCCCTAATCCCGAGAAACACATGTTTATGGAACCTCGTGGGAATTAATATTTGGTTTTGTGGTGGTAGAAATCATTCTCAGGTGTCTATATTGAAGTTTAAGGAATTTGCCGTGGACGTGACTGTGAAACAGCATGGGAGAGAAAGCGAGTTTCAGGTGACATCATTTCTCCTGAAGGATAGAGAATATTCCAGTGTTTGTGTGGGACTATATGCCTGTGTGTGGGGGTGGGTAGGTGTGTGTGAAAGTACACAGAGTGCTGAGTAATAGTTAGCCTGAAAAATAAGTCTGTGTAGAGTGCTTCTTCCATCCAGAATTCTTGGCTCATGAAGATAGAAACGGTTGCAAGTGTACTTGTGGAAGCTGAGTCAAGTGCCACATAATAACTCTAAGAAAACTCACTGTTGGAATGGAGAAAACGGTTTCCATGAACATCTTCCAAAATGTGTGTGACAGCTTCAGAAAACTATAAAACCCCATAACACTGAGACGTAAGAGAGTGGAGAAACGATCATTCCACTACTACCTTTCAGGAAGGATAACAGGAGTGTTTCCCAAACTGTTTTCACCAGCAAATGGTGAAAGACATATACGTGACTGGAGAGTCCAATATATGTTGAAGAAAGGTTCAACCACCCCTCCCCCGCATCATTAAGGCAGCCATGTTTTCTAGTGTAGGTGTCTAAGCCACAGAGTGTGCCATCTGAAAAATCGCTAAGAAAGAACAGTGGAAAGAAACCAACTGAAGAGAACAGCCTCAATCCTGAAGACAGGGGATTTTCAAAGTGCTTGTATGTATAAGCTGAAATCACATGTCACAGACTGCCCTCTGAGGGGAGAAAAATCTTCGTAGAAAGCCCTTTTCAACTGACAAGTGCGCGGTAGAGAAAAAAGGCTTCAACGAACACGTTCCTGCCCTTCGAAAGAACTTTCAAGATTGTGTATGAAGCATGACTAAAAGTGATATATTCTTAACCCAGACGGCTCTGCGTGTATAGAAGGCTAATTTGAACGAATAGCTGGTTTCACCGAGGTAGAAGCGTTTTAAGGTGTCTCTATGGAAACATAAGGAAATTGCAGTGGAGGTACCTTTGTGAAACAACATGGGAGCAAAACCGAGTTTCAGCTGACATTCTCTCTCCTGACAGTGAGGACAAGTTCAACGGTTTGTGTGTAAGTACACAGAGAGAGAAAGAATTATGTGTGGAATGTCTCTTCCCACCAACTCTCCTTCCATGGTGATAGAATGCAAGTGTAAGGGCAGAGGCCTACACAAAGTCTGTTAGCAAAAACACTTAACTCTAAGAAACTCGACCCTCATAGAAAACTGTCTCCGTGGAGAAAAGAAAAAAGAACAGCCAAAATCCTGAAGATGGAAGCATTATCCAAAACTGTGGGGGAAAGACGGAGAAACATGGCACAGACTTCACTCAGAGAGGGAAACAAGTCAGTGTAGAATGCGCCTTTCATCTCAAGACAACACTGTTGAGAAACCGGCCAAAAGTACCATACTGTGTTCGGAAGATACAAGTGTTTTCAAAAGCGTTTATGAAGCATTGGCAAAACTGAACTCTTCTTTAAATGGGGACCCCACCCAGTGTGTCTAGGACGAAACCGTGAAGGGATATTCATTTTCTTGAAGATTGAAGAGTTTTCAAGGTTAGGTTTGGAAGCCTTTGTTGAGTGCCTTGAAACAATGTGGGCGAGAATCTGAATTTCAGCTAACATCATCTCTCCTGAAGGTGGAAGCCTGTTCCAGGGCCTGTGAGAAAATACACAGAGAGTGCCCTATGCTTACCTGGGAGAGAGTGAGAGGTGGGTGCGGAAATGCTTCCTCACCCTGAACTTCTTGTTCTTTGAAAATAGCCACTGGATGGCTCTGTGGGTTAAAGCCTCCGCTTTCGGCTCAAGTCATGATCTCAGGGTCCTGGGATCGAGTCCCACATCCGGCTCCCTGCTCAGCGGGGAGCCTGCTTCTCTCCCCGCCTCCTGTGATCTCTCTCCCTCTGTCAAATAAATAAATTTTAAAAAAGAAAATAAAGCTGGTTGCACGTGTATGTGTGGAGGACTAAGCAAAGTGCCGTGTACTTAACCCTAAGAAACCACACTGTCAGGAAAAGCTGTTTATCATGAACATCTTTCCTGAAGATGGAAGCACCTTCCCAAGTGTGTGTGATAGCGTCAGGCAAGGGCCATGTACCTAACTCTGTGATTTGACCCTCTAGAGGACACATCCTTCTACTACCACCTCTCAGCAAGTGTTATCCTAACTGCGTGTGACAGCAAATGGTGAGTGACATATACTTGATTCTGAGGCAGCAGTTCGTATAGAACAGAACCTTTAGCCTAGATCCACTTAACGCAAAGAAACCACAGTGTAGAGAAACCCTTTTTCCAAGAGTATGATCTGTCTTGAAGACAGAAGCGTTTTCCAAAGTGTGTTTGAGAGCATGAGGAACCTGTCTTCAACTTCCGTCTGAGGGGGAAACAAGGTTGTTAAAAATGCACCCTTCACAGCAAACCTGTAGAAAAACCGTCGGTTGGCTAACATGTTCTTCCCAGAAGATACGAGTATTTTCAAAGGTGTGTCAGAAACGTAAGAAGCAGTCTGTAGAGCAGACTAGTTTGAATGAATCTCTGGCTTCAGGAAGTGAGAATCTATTTCAGGTGTTGGTTTGGAAGCCCAAGGGAAATGCCAAAATGGACCTAGATGCATCCATACAGGAGAGAACCCGACTGTCAGCTAACATGGTCTCTTCCCGACAGTGGAAGCTGGTTCAAAGGTGTGAGGGGAAGTATACAGAGCACGCCTGGGAGAAATAAGTCTGGGGAAATTCTTCTCCATATAATATGGTTCCATGAACGTATAAATGGTCTCCGGTATATGCTGGTGGGGAGGGGGTCTAGACAAGGTGCCATCGACTTAACGCTAAGAAACCTCACTGTCATAGAAAACGGTTGAAGGGACATCTTTCCTGAAGATGGAAGAACTTGCCAAAGCTTGTGTGACAGGCAAAAGGGAACGTGGTCTATATGCAACTGTGAGGAGCAACCTTATGGAGAAAGGATCCTTCCACTCCCATCTTTCAGGGAAATGCGAGGGTTTCCCAAAATGTTCAGTGTCATGCTTGACTCTGAAGAGCCAGATCATGTAAAACGCCATATTCATATGACATCATTGCGACGGGCATATTTCCCAATGTCGGTGTGGAAGCCAGAGAGGGTGCCATCCACATCTGGATAAGAAGCAGCACCATAGAGAAACCCTGTTTCAAAGAAGAGGTTATCAACCGAATCGAATCAGGACAGAAGCATTTCCAGAAGGGTGTTTGAAAACTTGAGCAATGTGTCATCCACATCTCCCAAAGGGGGATACAAGTCTGTTTAGAATACACTGCTCAACTGCAAATGAAGTGGAAAGGAAACCGTCCTTCAACTAATTTGCTTCTGTGAGAAAAGTACTGTAACTGTGGCTATGGGGCATAATGAAGAGTGTGAAATTTTGTTACCAGGTGTGTCCAGTCCTTTGGTTTGAATAGATAGAAGCATTTTCGGGGGGTATGCATGAGGGAGAAAGGGAAGTGCCATGAATGGAACTGTCTGAAACAACAAGCTCCCTTGTTGAGAGACTTGAATTTCAACTAAAAATCGGATGTGCTGAGGAGGTCTGTTCCAATGTGTTTGTGAAAGCACACAGAGAAGGCCACATACGTACCTCGAGATGTAAGTCTGTGTACTATACGTACACTCCACTAAAAACTTGTGCTCAATGCACGTGGGAAGGATCATGCAAAGGGTCAAACACTTCCTCGAAGAAACAGCCCTGGAGTGAAGTCGTTCTTCAACTAACACGTTCCTGCCAGAAGAGAGAAATACTTTCAAAAGTATGTATGAAGCATGGGGGTAAAGTGATATATCCTTAGGCCGGAAGACCACATGTGTATGGAGGCTCATGGGAACTAATATCTGGTTTTGCGGTGGTAGAAAGCATTCTCAGGTGTCTGTCTATAAAGAAGTTTAAGGAAATTGCCGTGGAGGTAACTCTGTGAAACAACACTTGAGGGAAACCGAGTTTCGGGTGACATTGTATCTCCTGATGGTTAGAGCAGATTCAAGAGTGTGTGTGTGTAAGAGTATGTGCCTGTGTGTGTGTATGTGTGCGTGTGTGTGAAAGTACACAGAGTGCCAAGTAATAATTGGCCTGGGAGAAAGATGTCCGTGTGGAATGCTTCTTCCCTCCAGAATTCTTGGCTCATGAACATAGAAATAGTTGCAAGTGTACGTGTTGACGCTGAGCAAACTGCCACATACTTAACTCTAAGAAAACTTAAGAGAAAACGGTTTCCATGAACATCTTCCAAAGTGTGTGTGATAACATCAAGAAAGTGCCAGGTATCTAACACTGAGAAGCACGCCTGTGGAGAAACCATCCTTCCACTACTAACTTTCAGGAAGATGGATGGGAGTGTTGTCCAATCTTTGTGTGCCTGCAAATGATAAGGGACATATACATGACTAGGAGAGTCCAGTATGTAGAACGAAACGTTGAACCACCACTCCCCCATATCCTCAAGGCAGCCGTGTTTTCCAGTGTAGGTGTGAAGCCAGAGAATGTGCCATCTGAAAAATCGTTAAGAAGGAACAGTGTAAAGAAACCACTCGAAGAGAATAGCGTCAATCTTGAAGACAGAAGCATTTTCAAAAATGCTTTTTATGTGTAAGCTGGAATCACGTGTCACAGACTTTCCTTTCAGGGGAAAACTATCTGTGTGAAAGTACACAGACAGTGCCATGTACGTTCCTGGAGAAAATTCTGTGTGGAATGCCTCTTCCCAACAAACTCCAGTCCCATGGCAACAGAACGCAAGTGTGTGGGTGGAGCCCTATGCAAAGTGTATGTAAGCAAAACACTGAACTCTAAGAAACTTTTTTTCCCTAAGATTTTATTTATTTATTTGAAACACAGAGAGAGATTACAAGTATGCAAAGAGGCAGACAGAGATGAGGAAGCAGGCGCCCCGCCAAGCAGGGAACCCGATGTGGGCCTCGATCCCAGGACCTGAGCTGAAGGCAGAGACTGTAACCCACTGAGCCACCCAGGTGCCCAACTCTAAGAAACTTCACTGTCCTAGAAAACGTTCTCCAAGGGAAAAGAAACAAAGAACAGCCTCAATCCTGAAGACAATATCTTTGTCCAAAAGTGTGGGGGGAAAGACATAAGAACCTGGTATAGACTTCTCTCGGAGGGGTCAGTGTAGAATGCTCCTTTCAACACAAGAGAACACTATAGAGAAACCGGCCTTAGGCAATATACTCTTGCTGGAGGATACAAGTACTTTCAAAAGCATGTTTGACGCTTAAGGAAAAGTGAACACTTCTTTTGTTTTTTAATTTTTGTGTTATTTTCCCCAGGAGTACAGGTCTGTGAATCATCAGAGCACTTTCAGAGCACTCACTGTAGCACAAACCCTTCCCAATGTCTATAACCCATCCACCTTATCCCTACCCTCCCCCCTTTAACGCTGTTTGTTTCATGAGTTTAAGAGTCTCTTATGGTTTGTCTCTTCCCGACCCCGTCTTGTTTCATTAGAATTCCCTCCCGACCCCCATGCCACTGCACCCTGCCCCTCAAGATCTTCATATCAGAGAGATGTGATAATTGTCTTTCACCGATTGACTTATTTCACTAAGCATAATACCCTCTAGTTCCATCCATGTCATTGCAAATGGCAGAATTTCATTTCTTTTGATGGCTGCATAGTATTCCATTGTGTATATATATACCACATCTTCTTTATCACTTTATCTGTTGAGGGACATCTAGGTTCCTTCTATAGTTGGGCTACTGTGGACGTTGCTACTATAAATATTCGGGTGCACGTGCACGTGAGGATCACTACCTTTGTATCTTTAGGGTAAATACCCAGTAGTGCGATTGCTGTATCATCAGGTAGCTCAATTTTCAACTTTTTGAGGAACCTCCATACTGTGTTCCAGAGTGCCTGCACCAGCTTGCATTCCCACCAACAGTGTAGGAGGGTTCCCCTTTCTCTGCATCCTCGCCAACATCTATCGTTTCTTGACTTGTTCATTATAGCCATTCTGACTGGTGTGTGGTGGTATCTCACTGTGATTTTGATTTGTATTTCCCTGATGCCGAGTGATGTTGAGCACTTTCTTATGTGTCTGTTGGCCACTTGGAAGTCTCCTTGGAGAATTGTCTGTTCGTGTCTTCTGCCCATTTATTGACTGGGTTACTAGTTTTATGGGTATTGAGCTTGAGAAATTCTTTATAGATTTTGGATACAAGCCCTTTATCTGATACGTCATTTGCAAATATCTTCTCCAATTCTGTCAGTTGTCTTTTGGTTTTCTTGACTGTTTCCTTTGCTGTGCAAAAGCTTTTAATCTTGATGAAGTCCCAATAGTTCATTTTTGCCCTTGCTTCCCTTGCTTTTGCTGCTGCTCCTAAGAAGTTGCTGTGGTTGAGGTCAAAGAGATTACTGCCTGTGTTCTCAAGGATTCTGATGGATTCCTTTCTCACATTGAGTTCTTTCATCCATTTTGAGTCTATTTTTGTGTGCGGTGTAAGGAAATGATGCAGTTTCATTTTTCTGCATGTGGCTGTCCAGTTTTCCCAGCACCATTTGTTGAAGAGACTGTCTTTCCCATTGGACAATCTTTACTGCTTTGTCAAAGATTATTTGACCATAGAGTTGAAGGTCCATTCCTGGGCTCTCTATTCTGTTCCAAGTATCTGTGTGTCTGTTTTTGTGCCAGGACCATACTCTCTTGATGATGACAGCTTTGTAATAGAGCTTGAAGTCTGGAATTGCGATGCCACCAACTTTGGTTTTCTTTTACAACATTCCTTTGGCCATTTGAGGTCTTTCCTGGTTCCATATAGATTTTAGGATTATTTGTTCCATTTCTTTGATATAATTTGCTGGTATTTTGCTGGGGATTGCATTAAATGTGTAGATTGCTCTAGGTAGCACAGACATTTTCAGTGTTTGTTCCTCCAATCCATGAACATGGAATGTATTTTCACTTCTTTGTGTCTTCCTCAATGTCTTTTTTTTTTTTTTCAAAGATTTATTTATTTATTTATTTCACAGAGGGAGAGAGATCACAAGGAGGCAGAGAGGCAGGCAGAGAGAGAGAGGGGGAAGCAGGCTCCCCGCTGAGCAGGGAGCCCGACGCGGGCCTCGATCCCAGGACCCTGAGATCATGACCTGAGCCGAAAGCAGAGGCATTAACCCACTGAGCCACTCAGGCGCCCTTCCTCAATGTCTTTGATGAGTACTTTATACTTTTCTGAGAACAGATTCTTTGCCTCTTTGGTTAGGTTTATTCCTAGGTATCTTATGGTTTTGGGTGTAATTGTAAATGCGGTCGCCTCCTTAATTTCTCTTTCTTCTGTTTTGTTGTTATTATATAAAAATGCAAGTGATTTCTGTGCATTGATTTTATATCCTGACACTTGACTGAATTCCTGTATGAGTTCTAGCAGTTTTGGAGTGGAGTCCTTTTGGTTTTCCACGTAAAGTATCATACCTGTAAAGAGTGAGAGTTTGACTTCTTCTTTGCCGATTTGGATGCCTTTTATTTTTTTTTCTTGTCTGATTGCTGAGGCTAGGACTTCTAGTACTGTGTTGAATAGCAGTGGTGATAGTGGACAGCCCTGCCGTGTTCTTGACTTTAGGGGAAAAGCTCTCATTTTTTTCTCCATTGAAAATGATATTCGCTGTGGGTTTTTCGTAGATGGCTTTGATGATATTGAGGTATGTACACTCTATGCCTACACTGTGAAGAGTTTTGATCAAGAAAGTGTGCTGTACTTTGTCAAATGCTTTTTCAACATCTATTGAGAGGATCATATGATTCTTGTTCTTTTTTATTAGTGTCTTTTATCACATTGATTCGTGAATTTTAAATCAAACTTGCAGCCCAGGAATAAATCTCACTGGGTTATGGTGAATAATCCTTTTAATGTGCAGTTGGATCCTATTGGCTAGTATTTTGTTGAGGATTTTTGCATCCATGTTCATCAAAGAAATTGGTCTGTAATTCTCCTTTTTGATGTGGTCTTTGCCTGGTTTTGGGATCAAGGTAATGTTGGCCTCATAAAATGAGTTTGGAAGTTTTCCTTCCTTTTCTATTTTTTGGAACAGTTTCAGGAGATTAGGTATTAATTCTTTGAATGTTCGGTAGAATTCCCCTGGGAAGCAGTCTGGCCCTGGGATTTTGTTACTGGGAGATCTTTGATGACTGATTTAATCTCCTTACTGGTTAGGGGTCTATTCAGGTTTTCCATTTCCTCCTGGTTCAGTTTTGGTAGTTTATATGTCTCTAAGAATGCATCAGTTACTTCCAGATTGTCAAATTAGCTGGTGTAGAGTTGCTCATAATGTGTTCTTATAATTGTTTGTATTTCTTTACTGTTGATTGTGATCTCTCCTCTTTCATTCATGATTTTCTTAATTTGAGTCCTTTCACTTTTCTTTTGGATAAGTCTGGCCAGGGGTTTATCATATTAATTCGTTCAAAGAACCAGCTCCTAGTTTCATTGATTTGTTCTACTACTCTTTTTTTTCTATTTCATGGATTTCTGCTCTGTTTTTATGATTTCTCTTTTCCTGCTGGGTGTAGGCTTTAGTTGCTGTTCTTTCTCTAGCTTTTGTAGGTATGGAGTTACGTTGTGTATTGGAGACCTTTCTTGTTTCTTGAGAAAGGCTTGTATCGCTATATACTTTCCTCTCAGGACTGCTTTTGCCATGTTCCAAAGATTTTGAACAGTTGTGTTTTCATTTCCATTTGTTTCCATGAATATTTTAAATTCTTCTTTAATTTCCTGGTTGACTCATTCATTTTTTAGTAGGATGTTCTTTAGCCTCCATGTATTTGAGTTCTTTCCAACTTTCCTTTTGTGGTCCAGTTCTAGTTTCAGAGCATTATGGTGAAAATATGCAGGGAAAGATCCCAACCTTTTGGTATCGGTTGAGACCTGATTTGTGAACCAGAATATGGTCTCTTCTTGAGAATGTTCCATGTGCACTAGAGAAAAATGTGTTTTCTGTTGTTTTGGGATGGAAGGTTCTGAATGTATCTGTGATGTCCAACTGGTCCAGGGTGTCATTTAAAGCCTTCATTTCCTTGTTGATCTTTTACTACGCTGATCTGTGCAATTCAGTAAGGGGAGTGTTAAATACCCCTACTATTATTGTGTTGTCAATGTGTTTCTTTGATTTTGTTGTTAATTGGTTTATATAATGAGCATTGATATTTACAATTGTTAGATCTTCTTGTTGGACAGACCCTTTTAATATGATATAGTGCCCTTACCCATCTCTTATGATATTCTTTGGCTTAAAATCTAATTTATCTCATATAAGGATTGTCACTCAAGGTTTTTTTTGATGTCCATTAGCATGGTAAATTGTATTCCTCCGTCTCACTTTCAATCTGGACATGGTTTTGCATGTAAAATGAGTCTCTTGTAGACAGCATATCGATGGGTCTTGTTTTTTTATCCATTCTTATACCGTGTGTCTTTAAGTTGAGGCATTTAGTCCATTTACATACAGGGTAACTATTGAGAGATTTGAATTTAGAGCCATTGTATTGCCTATAAGGTTACTGTTACTGTTTATTGTGTCTCTTCCTTTCTGGTTTATGTTTCTTTTAGGCTCTCTTTGCTTAGAGGACCCCTTTCAATATTTCCTGTAGGGCTGGCTTGGTGTTTGCAAATTCCTTGAGTTTTTGTTTGTCCTGGGAGATTTTTCTCTCTCCTTCTATTTTCAATGACAGCCTAGCTGGATATAGTATTCTTGGCTGCATATTTTTCTCGTTTAGTGCTCTGAATATATCATGCCAGTTCTTTCTGGCCTGCCATGTCTCTGTGAATAGGTCTGCTGTCAGTCTAATATTTCTACCATTGTATGTTATAAACCTCTTGTTCCAAGCCGCTTTCAGGATTTTCTCTTTGTCGCTAAGACTTGTAAGTTTTTCTCTTAGATGATGGGGTGTGGACCTCTTTTTATTGATTTTGAAGGGGTTCTCTGTGCCTCCTGGATTTTGATGCTTGTCCCCTTCACCAAATTAGGGAAATTCTGTATCATAATTTGCTCCAATAGACCTTCTGCACCCCCTCTCTCTTCCTCTTCTGGGATCCCAATTATTCTAATATTGTTTCGTCTTATGGTATCACTTATCTCTCGAATTCTCCCCTCATGGTCCAGTAGTTGTCGCTTTTCCTCTGCTCCTTTATTCTCTGAAATTTTTTCTTCTAAATCACTCATTCTCTCTTCTGCCTCATTTATTCTAGCAGTAAGAGCCTTCATTTTTAATTGCACCTCATTAATAGCTTTTTGGATTTCAGCTTGGTTAGATTTTAGTTCTTTTATTTCTCCAGAAAGGGTTTTTATTTCTCTAGAGAGGGCTTCCCTATTATCTTCCATGCTTTTTTCAAGCCCAGCCAGCACGTTAAGAATTATCATTCTGAACTCTAGTTCTGTCATGTTACTATATGTCTGCATTGATTAGGTCCCTAGCCATCGTTACTGCCTCTTGCTCTTTTTTTTGTGTTGATTTTTTCCACCTTCTCATTTATGCAGAGAAGAATAGATGGATGAGAGAACAAAATACTAAAGGGTAGAGAAGTATACACTATTCTGAGAAGAGACCTAGAACTGGGGAGAAAAGAAAGAGGGAAAAACCAAAACAACAACAACAACAACAACAACAACAACAACAAAAACAAACCCAAAATCAAACACAAACAAAACAATAAATAAAACAAAATCATATATCTATATGTATATTATCTATTTCTATATCTATCTCTGTCTATTAGACTGGTGAATTGAATAGACACTATATGTATACCAAAAATAAGGCTAAATACAGTGAAGGGATAAAATATGACTATAACAATGAAAATTTTAAAAGATTAAAAAGCGTTGATAAGGTATAATAGTTAAAAACTTTAAAATAGGAAAAAGGAAAGAATTTGAAAGAAAAGAGTAAGAAAAAAAGAAAAAAAATCAAAGAATTTATCTTTGAACAACTGAAGAATCATGGGGAAAAAGCATTAATTCCCTGTGTTGCTTTCCCCTAGCTCCAGAGTTCCGCAGTTCTCAGCAATCTTGAACTTGACTTTCACTGGATGTTTTTTTCTGTTCTTCTGGGGGAGGGGCCGGTTGCTGTGATTCTCAAGTGTCTTTGCCCAAGGCAGAATCGCAGCCGCCCTCGCCAGGGGCCAGGCTAACTAATCAGCTCGGGTTTGATCTCGGGAGTTTTTGTTCCCTGAACGCTTTCTGTACTGTGTACTACATTGGAGGACGGGACAGAAAATGGTGGCATCCCAGTCTCCGACCCGGAGGAGCTGAGAGTTCCAGGACTCAGTCCTCAGTGCGCCCTCAGAGAAAAGCAGTCCATACCTCCCGTCTGCCTGGTCTCCAGTCGCACTCTGAGCTCTCCCGGCCTGTGACTGAGCACCTCTATCTCTGGCATACCGCCCCATCCAGAATCTCCAAACCCAGCAGATTCCTGCAGCTGCTCCTGCGTCACTCCTCCTGGAGGAGGCAGGAGGGGTCTCTCCAGGTCTGCTGCCCATGGGGTCCCCGCTCACAGAGCAGTGGCCCGACTGTGCTTCAGATCACGGCCCAAGGTATCACCGAGCTGAGAGACACCTTCTCAGCTCAGCTCGATCTCTCCTGTGGGCTTCTCCTCTCTGATATCTGGGAGCTCTGTGGCGTTCAGATACCCCTGGTCTTTTTGTGTCCCTGTGGGTCCCAAGACCACAGTGTCCCAGTGAGGGCTTCACCCCCCACTTGGCCTCTGGGGCGATGATCCTCAGTGGAGCAGACTTCTAACAGATCTGAGTTTGTGCTCTGCTGCTCGCCAACTTGCCGGGAGCTGGCCCCTTCCCCCGGGTCTATCTTCCCTTCTCTTCAGATTCACATCTCCGCACATCCTACCTTCTGAAAAATGGTCGATTTTCTGTTCTTAGAATTCTGCTCTCGTTCTCTTTGATCTCCTGTAGAATTTGTAGGTGTTCAGAATAGTTTGATAGCTATCTGGGTGAATTTTTGGGACCTGATGATAATAGGTCTCCTACACCTCCGCCATCTTGCCGCTTCCTCCCCCCAGTCATTCTTTAGCAGGAAGCTCTTTAACTTCCAAGTGTTGGAATTCCTTCCAAATTTTTTCTTGTAATTGAGTTCCAGTTTCAAGGCATTGTGGTCTGAGAATATGCAGGGAATAATCTCAATCTATTGGTATTGCTTGAGACCTGATCTGTGACCCAGTATGTGGTCTATTCTGGAGAAAGTTCCATGTGTGCTAGAGAAAAAGAAGTATTCTGTTGGTTTAGGATGGAATGTTCTGTGTATATCTAAAAAGTCCATCTGGTTCAATGTGTCATTCAAAATGCTTGTTTCCTTGTTCATCTTCTGTTTAGATGATCTATCCAATGCTGAGAGTGGAGTGTTGAGCTCTCCTATTATTAAGGTATTATGACCAATAATGTAATATTATCAATGTATTAATGTATATTATCATTATCAAGTATATTGTTTACAATATGTTTCTTTATTTTGGTTATTAACTGGTTTATATAATTGGCTGCTCTCACGTTGGAGTCATAGATATTTACAATTGTTAGATCTTCTTGTTGGATAGACCCTTTAAGTATGATAGAGTGTCCCTCTATGACTCTTATTACACTATTTGGATTAAAATATAATTTGTGTGATATGAGGATTGCAGCCCAAGCTTTCTTTTGAGGTCCATTAGTGCAGTAGATCCTTCTACATTCCCTCACTTTCAATCTGGAGGTGCCTTTAGGTTCAAAATGAGTCTCTTGAAGACACCATATAGATGGGTCCTGATTTTTTTGTTGATTTGGTGTGTGTGTGTGTGTGTGTGTGTGTGTGTGTGTGTTTTATCCAATCTGCAACCCTGTTTCTTTTGATGGAAGCTAGCCCATGTCCATTTAGAGTGACTGTTGAAAGATATGAATTTAGTGCCATTGTATTGCCTGCAAAGGCCCTGTTTCTATAGATTTTCTGTTTCTTTCTGGTCTATGTGAGTCTTGGGGTCTTTCTTCACTTACAGAATCCCCCTTAATATTTCTTGCAGGGCTGGCTTAGTGTCACATATTCTTTCTGTTTCTGCCTGTCCTGAAAGCTGTTTATCTTTCCATTCATTCTGAATGACAGCCTTGGTAGATAAACTATTCTTGGCTGCATGTTCTTTTCACTTAGTACATTGACTATGTCTTGCCAGCCCTTTCTGGTATGCCAGGTTTCTGTGGACAGGTGTAATGTTATTCTGATATCCTCCCTCCATTTGTAAAGAAGCTCCTCTCCCTGGCTACTCTCAGGATTGTTTCCTTGGCTGTAAAATTTCAAGGTTCACTATTAAATGTTGGGTTGTTGATCTATTCTTATTGATTTTGGGAGGAGTCCTCTTTGCCTCTTGGATTCAAATCTTGTTTCCTTCGCCCTATTAGGGAAGTTCACAGCCATGATTTGCTCAGATATACGTTCTAGCCCTTTCTCTCTCTCCACTCCAAGGATCCTAATAATTCTGACATTGGAAAGTTTCATGGCATCCTTAACTTCTGCGATCCTTTTCTCATGTGTTACTAGAAGCCTATCTGTTTTTCTCTAAGTCTTTCTTTTCCATCATCTTGTCTTCCAGATCAATAATTTGTTCATCTGCCTCATTTACCCTATCCTTCATTTACCCTGGCTGTTAGAGTATCCAGTTGAGACTGCATCTCATTCATAGCATTTTTAAGGTCAGCCTGATTAGATCTCATTTCTGCTCTTAGAGATTCTATATTGTCACTCATACTTCTTTCAAGCCTGGCTATTTGACTTCATGATTGCTATTCTGAATTCTATCTCTGATATTTTGCTTGGATCCATAACCTCCCGAGACCACAGTGTTCTACCTAGAATTCTGCATTTTCATTTCCAGACCCTCTTTCAGAGAGGGTGTTGCTCCCTAGAGCAGATTTCTAAGGGTTACACTTTTGTACTCTGGTTATATCACCTTCCAGGTGCCAGCTTATGGAGGCTCCCTCCCTCCTCCTTCTGTTTATCATCCAATAGCTCCCTGCACATTCATGACTCCACTCTTCTTAACTTGCAGCAGGCAGTGCTTTTTTGTTTGTAGAGATTCAGTTACATATTCTTACATCTTGGTCTGATTTCGTGGGTTAAGGTTGATTTGGTATCTACTCAGCTAAATTCAGGGGACCAGTTGAAATGGGGTCCCCTATCTTCTTCCATCATGCCTCTTCTCTCCCTGTCTAGTACCTTTAAAAATGACAAATGTGAAACCTGGCTTCCTTGGTTAGTAGGACATACAGCTATTGATGTTGGGGTCATAAGTTTGAGCCCACATCAGGCATAACATTTGCGTAAAAAAACAAAACAGAAAACAAAAGTATTGATGAATGACCAAAGTCAATTAGGCTCTAACAGTTGAACTTGTTAGTGGTGGGACAATGGATCCTCTCATCTGTTCATTCAGCCACTATGTCCTGTTCACTCAGATGGTGAAGTGCTTATCATCCAACCATATAATCCCTCTAGGAGCTCAGGGTTTAGAGGGGAAGATGGACAAACATGAAACGAAACAAGATCAATTGCTCCATAGGAAAAGAGCAAGGGACTACAACTGGGTCCTGAGCTCCAGTAGGTGAGGGGTCTGACAAGGCTGTGTTTAGGTGACATTGAGAATTCCTGTGGCAGGAAAAGAAGGACACAGCCCGGCACAAATCTGAGTGTATTTAGCCTGGCAGAGGGCACAATGGCTCAGAGGATTGGAGGCAGAACTTGATGTTGCCAGAGTGAAGGCTAGAAAGGAGGCCAGGGTGATTGGAGGAAGCTGAGGAGGGGAGCAAAGAAAAAGGGGAGGAAGGGCAGGGCTTGGGGCAGGTGGACAGTATCAGTACCCTGCTCCCAGTGCTCTGTGACATCATTTCGTGACACTTAGTGGCTGAACCCACAAACACTGTTTCACAGTCTCAGGGGATCAGGAATCCAGCAGTGCTCAGCTGGAGGCTCCTACCAAAGCCTCTCTGTAGGTTTGAGCTCTTGATAACACCAAGGCAGGACCTGTTTCACTGAGAACCTGAGCTCACTTAGGGATGTTGGCAGGATTCAGTCCATCTTGAAGGCCTGAGTTCTTCCGTCTGCTGTTGGCCCTCTCTGCTAGGTCACATGCACATGTCTGTGTCATGGTTCAACACAGAGCCTTGTTCCCCCATGTGGGGACCTGAGAGAGAACACAGGTCAGAGTCAGCATGGGGCTGGGCACTGACCTTTCATAACTAAATCTCAGAAGGTGCTTTGGATCATGTTGGCATGTTCTTTGGAATGGAAGTGAATCACTAAGTCCAGACCACACTCCAGGGGAGGGGGATAGCCAAGGATGTGTAAATAGTATATGAGATTTCAGGGAACCACTGAGAGGAGAAGGTGAAGACCCCTGCAGGGTTCATGCCTTGCCCAGAATCACAGACTGTTAAGAAGGCTGAACCAGGCATGAACCCACCTCTTTGTGTGTCCTCAAAGTTGGGTCCCTGGATGCACCTAGCCATTCACTGGTGTCTATGGAAAAAGGTGTGTTGAAGGAAGTGGCTACAGACATGGAGATGGTATGGGGGTGACGGAGAGCATTGATATCCCAGACAGGAGGCATTCCAGCAAGTTCTTGTCTGAGGAAGAGCCCAGGTCATGGTAACCCACTGAGTGGACCCCTATCCAGATCACACCCATTGGAAAGGAGGTAATGGCTCTTAGCACAGGACACACAGTCTCTAGGGGTAAGGGTGTACTCTGACCTTTAAGGGCCAAGGCTCCAATCCCTTCTTTAGGGATTGCTTTGGAAATTAGAAAGCCTAAGGTTTTAGGAAGGTATTACCGATCCCTCTGTAGGTGGGCTCTCATTTGGGACTCCAGAATGTGAGCACTGGTGTACACATATGTGCACACATGGGTGAAAATGCATGGGCTCACATGCACACATACACATACACACCTGTAAGGATTGTGGGGTGAGATCTGAGCATGATATATGTTGTTGGAAATCACAGGATCAATGCCATTCATGCAGGGAGGTGCTATCAATAGTCAGCTCACAACCTGACCTGAGATACTAACATGTTCAGACATCAAGTACTTCAATTCCTTGTATGGATGCCAAGAACCTTTTTTCTTTTTCCGTAAATGTTTACTAATTGACTGGTTGATTTATTTGAGAGGGAGGCAGTGGGAGAGTGGGGAGAAGTAGAGGGAGAGACAGAATCCTTAAGCAGACTCTGCTCTAAGTATGCAGCCCTGCGAGGAGCTCCGATCTCAGGACATTGAGATCACGACCTGAGACAAAACCAAGACTCTTGTGTTTAACCCAATGAACCACCAAGGTGCCTTATACTTTTTTTAAAAAAGATTTTATTTATTTGTTTCACAGAGGGAGAGAGATCAAAAGGAGGCAGAGAAGCAGGCAGAGAGAGAGAGAGGGGGAAGCAGGCTCCTCAGTGAGCAGGGAGCCCGATGCGGGCCTCAATCCCAGGACCCTGAGATCATGACCTGAGCCAAAAGCAGAGGCTTTAACCCACTGAGCCACCAGGCGCCCTGCCTTATTCTTTTTATGACTGTGGGCCCTCTTGTCCCACCTCTTGCCTCAAGTAACTGAGATGTTGGGGGTTCAGTCTGTACTACAACCCCCAATCTTCCTGGTACTATAGCATTGACTCATGTATCCTCTGTTGCACCTTAGGGTAAAAATTGCTCAAGCAGGAAGAGGAACAAGGCCCGCGTGCTCAGGACCAACCTTACCAACCTGCTAGAGACCCGAATAGAACCTGGTGCCTGCCTTCCTCGAAAGAGGCCTCAACTATGTTTGCTTGTTTTTGGGTACAAACAGAGCCTTTGTCACCACCCACGATGTGCTGCACATCCTGTTTGCACGGTGAGCACCCTACCCCTAGTTGACCACTGGGGTTTGGCTACCACCTGGTTGTGAGTCTTGGGAATCTCCCCAAACTTCCCCCAAGCCTCAGTTTGCTCCTCTGACTGAGTTGTTATAGGACTCGGTGGGGTCTGGTAGGGAACGTACACTTGGGTGCCTGGGCCTGTGGAAAGGTCTGCTAGAGGGACTGTGGTCATGCTCATTTATCAGTTTCTTGCTTCTCATGATGAAACCTCTGCCCCATCCCTCACTGTCACTACGGTCTTGAGCTGGGATGTTTTGCCCTTTGAAAGGCCGAACTGAGAAATCATCTGAGGTCTGTGTTCTGGGTAAAAGCACAGAAGAAGTCCCCAAGATTGAGCAGGGGGCCCTAGGCCCACTCAGACATCTGTGATGGGCTGGTTGGGCCCTTTCATTCATCCAGCATTCAGGAAGCCCCACTCAGTGCAGGTGCTTCTCTAGGAGTTGACTGTGATCCCTGCACAGAATAGACAGCATCCCAGGGCTCCAGACTAGACGGGGGTCAGGCAGTGACACCGGATACGATGAGAGGTAGCATCCATAGGTCATTTCATGTGATGCCCCCTGGCCTCCTCTTGATATGGGTGCATTCTCTCCAGCTATGATGAGATCAGCAGAGATCAGGAGGAGCAGAACACATGAATGAGCTTCAGCTCACATAGCAGGCCTTCCTTCTCCACCAGGGCAGGGAGGGGACTGTGAGTTGAAGTAGCTGCTGGACCCTCATCCCACACATCTATGGTTCCTGCTTTAAGGTAAATGTCAGAGAGGTCTTTCTGGAAAAAGAGAAGGGGTCCTGGGGAGCTGTGCATGGGTAGTGAGCACTGTGGGAGAGCAGAGGGGGCTGGAGGACAGCTTTAGCCCCTAAGAGGGTCATTCCCCACTTCCACCCCCTCTCAGCCCTGACTCTATCCCAATCCTGGGACCCAGAACAGAAGGTGTGGGAACTATCACACTGAACACTGGGTGCTCAGAGGGTGTTCAGGAGACCCAGTGAGAGCTCAGAGAGCAGACATCTCATGCCCTGTGCAGACTACTGTCATTGGAAGGAAACCCTCTCATTTCACCTGGTGAATGAGGCAGCACATGGGCACAGGAGGTAAAGTTTGAGGTATTGGGAAGTTCCAAGGAAGGCCTGGCTAGAGGCAGAGTCCCTTTGTTCTCTCCTTGGTTGGATCTTCAGAGCAGTGGTGTGTGTAGTGAGGGTAATCAACTAGCCAGACACCACCCCTCCCTCATCACATGCAGTTGAATTTGAGTGGAAAGTGCATAAGGAGAGAGACCAAGGAGTGTGTCCAGCACCCCCAAAAAGGACAGCAATGGTCACACCATCGATTAAGGACTCCCAGTCACAGAGGCTTTTTGCCAGCCTGTCTTCTGTGATCTCAGGCAGGACTGAGATCACAGGTGGACAAGGAGTTCGACTGGTCTCTGACAGTCAGAAGCTAAAGGGCCAGAGGCCCAGGCTCCCACAGGGGTCCCCTGGGACATTGGTTTGGGAGGGTGCCTTGTCTTCTGACTCCTATGACTATCTATCTATCCCCAGGGCTGTCTCCTCTATCTTGAGCACATGGTTGGACCTATATCCTGAGTATTTTTTCCACCCCCAGAATTTTCCAGCCTGAAGATGTTGCTGGCATATATAGGGCTAAATATGCCAAGCTTAGTCCTGGAGCACTGTGCCCAGCTTCTGCTCTCACAGCTGCAACACTTTCAGCCCTCAGAAACTGTGATTGGGGACGAGGAGGCCTGGGGTGACTGATGTGGGTCTGTGGAGAGGACAGGGTGGCCCTTACTGAGCAAGCCTCCATAGGGTGCAGTTGGACTGAGAGCAGTGAGTCATCTTAGATCCATGTCCCCATGGGCTTTAGTCAGGGAGACCTCCAAGGGATTGATTTTTGGTCGCAGACAACATTGAGTGATGGAAATTTTCCTTTATTTAGAAGGGACATGGGACATCAATCAGGCTGATTATACTTTCTCTTCTTGGAGCTAGAGCACCTGCCCCACAGTAAGATCCCAAACCACCTCAGGAACTCACCCCAGCTCCCACTGTTGCACTGGCTGTAGCTACAGAGCCTGAACTGGCTGAACCCATCCCTGCTGCTGGATCTCAGCAGTCAGGAAGAGCAATGATGCCACCTTCCATGTCGGGGCCAGTGCAGGTGGTAGTCATAGCTCTAATTCACTTTCAGGAGCTGGAAGAGCCACCCCCACATTTGACAACTCTGGATCAGGAGCTGGATCCAGCCCCAGCTATTTTGGTCTACCACCTGCCTCAGTGGAGCAACCAGCCTTGGCCCCCAAGCAGCAGCTCGTGCTGGCTCCAGCCCCAAAGGATGGCTTCCCCTCCCCTGTCATTGCACTGGGGGTAATTTTTGTGTTTTTTATACACCCGTATAAAAGCTTGACATTTTGTTCTATAAATAAAATGTAAATTGAATTAAAATTTTACTCTGATCCTTTTAAATTGTACATCGAGGTGCTTTTAGGTACATTCAGAGTGTTGCACAACCATTTAGTTCTAGAACAATTCCATCACCGAGACACCTGTGCTACTAATCACTCACTGCACATTCCTTCAGCCCAGTCCCTGAAAACACTGCATTCTCTCTGTCTCTGGTACTTTACCTTGTCTGGGATTTTCATATGCCTGGAATCCTATGGTATGGCCTTCTTTGTCTGGCTACAGAACAGGAAAGTGATTCATAGTTCTTTCCAAATTATTATAAAAGTAACATTTTTGTTACAAACGAGTATTCCTGATAGACCAAAGATCATGGGAAGCCCCAAAATGAACTATTTTCATTATCTGGGCTAGGATTCCCTTTTATAAGGATGCCTCAAAAGGCAAAACCATAAGAGAAATATCTAGGTCCATGAGACACCTTAAATTCTTTCATTTTCCTACATAGACCATGTATATCTTCTTCTAATGTTCATATTATAAAAATATTAAAATTAGTGACTGTAGAACCTTAGGGAAGGTCACTTGTAGGGAATTGTCAATAGATCCCAGCGAATTTGTAGAAAAAATAATCCTTGAAGCAATTTCCTAAGATTTTGAAGGAAGCCCTAAAGTATGTTACCTTGCATCTTCTGTGGAGGTGGAGCAGTGTCCTTGTTAAGAGCACACACCACTCTCTGGTGGCCACGGTAGACATTGCAGGACAGCTGCTGAGCCCCTATATGTCTGCCAAACAAGCCACCTTCGACCTTGGACATCTTCAAGGATTTTCAGCAAGATCAAAATAATTCAGTAAAATTCAGGGTGATGGCGGGCTTTCTAGGAAATCTATGAAAAAACAGGCCTCTTCTCAAGTGCAGTATTTCAAGTAGTATTTTCTGAGTAGCCAATTCAAGGGTTATAGGACAAAAAATAGAGATAATGTGGATACTCCCAAGATGTACTGGACGTAGGGTGATAAAATGTTGGGTTAACTGGTCTAAGCCACAGCTCTGTATATCCGATTATGGGAAACAGTAAATTAAAACAACCATAGTTATGGATTCCTTTGATTACATTAACCACAAGACATTTTAGAAAATTTGAAAACTGTCACTCTGCCTATCCGCATCCATTCTTCTCAATCAGATGTCATCAACCTATATTCCCAGTTAATTTTTTGATTAGGAGAACATGGTAGGATTTGGAGAAATGTTAATGACTCCAAAAATACTCGTAGAACTGACAGTTGAATTTAGTAAAGCTTAAGGACACAGATTCAATATGTGCAGATGAGTTTCACCTCTATACATGAATAACAATTTACCATAGAGATAAATTAAGAAACTCATTTATAATTTTAATCATTCAAAAAGAATAAAATACTTAGCAATTAATTTTCTCTGCTGGAGAGGAGGAAGCAGGCTCCCTGCTGAGCAGAGAGCCCGATGCGGGCCTCAATCCCAGGATGCTGAGATCATGACTTGAGCCGAAAGCAGAGGCTTTAACCCACTGAGACTCCCAGGCGCCCTTTTTTTTTTAAAGACTTTATTTATTTATTTGACACACAGAGAGATCACAATAGGCAGAGAGGCAGGCAGAGAGAAGAGGAAGCGGGATCCCTGCTGAACAGGGAGCCCGATGTGGGGCTTGATCCCAGGACCCTGAGATCATGACCTGAGCCGAAGAGGCTTTAACCCACTGAGCCACCCAGGCACCCCAGATGTGGTAGTAGTTTTTTAGATGAGTTGTTTATTTAGTAAGTATGTCATGTCAATAAATACAGAGTTCTTAGTTTCTTAGCTGTATGAATCTTTAAATATTTTTATAGCTTTTTAAAGTATAGTTAGGTAACCGAAGCTTCCATAGATCTAAGTGTACAATTACATGACTTTTGATATATGTACATACCAGTAAAAAATTATTGTAATTAATGTGATGTACGTGTTTCCATCACCCCAAAATTATTTTTCCTGCTTGATTTGTAGTCAATGGTTAGCTTGATGTGCGACTTCTCTTAGTCCCTATGGAGTCATTATTTCCTCAGAAGGTTTTTCTATAGAATAAAAGAATTCCTTGTCTTTGTTATTCTGTATTGAGAGACATTAATAACAAATGTTGATCTAAAGATAAATTTTAGGGGCACCTGGGTGGTTCAATGGGTTGAGCTTCTGACTTTATTTTAGTTTAGGTCATGATCTCAGCGTCATGAGATTGATCCCACCATCAGGCTGCATGCTGATCATTGAGCCTACTTGGGATTATTGCTCCCCTCTGCAGTTTCAAATCCCCCTCCCCGGTTGCAGCTCACACTCACTCTCTCAAAATCTCAAAAAATCTCAATCTCTCTGCTCTCTCAAAATATAAAGAGAAAAAAATGAATATAGCTGATTAGAAATTTCCAAGGCTTTCCCTGGAGGAGAAGCCATATACTGAGAGCTTAGAGGACCTAGCTCATCCGTGTTGGGAAAATCCTGAGTAGCATGAATGGGAATCACTTGTGAGAGTGTTAGCTCAAAAAGACAAAGGAAAGATATTGGTTGGACTGAATTTGTTGATACAAACATCCTCAGTTAAGATTTGGGATATAAGGACTGTCCTGACCACTTGCAGGCAGTGTTGGTATTCTGGACACTATATTGGGTCAATAAGGGCTAAATCCTGGGAATTCCTTGGCATGATGTTGAGAAAGGCAGGATGAAGTCAGGAAGCATGAGAATCAGGAATGCTGAAATGGATCTGTGATGTGTAGTCTGTTCCACCATCCCTAATCAAACTTTCTAAGAGATACAGCAATCAGTGCACTACTTTCATCAACACACCTAAAAATGCATTGGTACAGGAGGCACCAGTGTCCTTCAGGAGCTCTGTGGGAGCTTTCCTACACTGCAGGAGAAGATGGGAGATGAAGAATGGCAGGGGAAGATGCCTCAACCAGCAGAAACAAGGTGTTTAACGTTATCCAGTAGGCCATAGGGACAGAATGGTAAGCAGAGGATGTGACCATCAGGGATGTGAGCTGTTGGATAGTTGATCACATCTGTCCAGATTGAAATTATTACGCAGTGTAGGAGAAAATATAAATATCTAGTTAATGTAGTTACTACAGTGAGGAGTCATGGTCTCTTTCCCAGCTATAAGCCCTAATCCAGTGTGGGCCTCTGAGCCCTTAGACTGAGGGAGAGACTGGAGCCCTTTGAGGAATGACCCTAAAACCAGTTGCTATTTTGATTATAACCTGCCTCATAGACTGAATTCTTTTTCTTTCATCGACAGAGCTGGACTGGATTGGGCATTTGGAAGCTGTCGCTGAGAGGAAGTAAAAGACTCATGGCAGTGATCCATGAGCAAAATTTTACTTCATCTGGACACCCATTCTTTCACTGACTGCACAGCTTTCTCCAGCAGAGGTCACTCTGTATATGACAATGGTTACCAGGAGGGAGCACTGGCAGGTCTCTTGATCCAGAATTCTCCCAGAAGACCAAGGTCTGGTAAGCACAGCCAGTGGACATTTCCATTGCCAAGGCTATTGGTGTGCACACAAAGCAACACAGAGGAACACAAAAAAAACCTCTGAAGTCCAAGGCCTGGGATACCACATGGGAAAGGTCATCTTTGGTTTGCTCTCCCATCCACAAACATACCTCCTGCCTCCCTGAAGGACAGGTGAGGTGATTGGCTGTACATCTTCCTTCTGAAGAAGCACCCAGCCTTTTGGATTTCTTGGTTAACCTTCCTTATCTTATTGTTTACTCTGCTCATGGTGCTCTGAGGGAGAAATTAGCTACCACCATTTGGGCAAAGAAGTGTCTGAGGCTAACATGCACAGGTGGTGATGAAGAAAAGCAGGAAATGGAGACAGGGAGGGAGGGAAAGGCCCCACCTCATGAGAAGAGATGAGAGCGGGCCAGCAAATGTGTCACCCTGAGGAGGAACATGCTACAGAGAAACATAATTTTCTCACTGGCTCCTCAGAACCATAACAATAGGGTATAGGCAAACTTCTGTTTCTTATGATTTTCCTAATAGGGACGAGAGAAGAGAGGCACAATGAGGACATAGAGCAAGGACCCCAGAGGACCTGAGTCCACCAAGTTCTCAAATAGGATGTGAGAGATATTCAGAGAGACCACGCTGCACAACTCTAGGGAATGTGAGTGACACACATAAAAGGTAGAGTTTTTTTGAGTCTACCATCTACCTGACGGGTAGAGTCTAAAGAACTCTCACTCTTTGGAATGTTCTAGAGCAGTAAGGAGCAATAAACTTGATAATCACCCAGAAAATCTTGTAGATGTTTTCCAACGGCTGCTCAAGTTTGTCTTAGAAGGGAACAGAAATTAGAACACATCGTAAGGAGATATTGAACAATAGAGAAAATAGAAAGTCATGGATGTCCAGCTCAAGTAGGAGAAGGATGGTATCTGGCAGGGCTGGGCAGCAGTGCCTTGACTGAGGAACCTAAGAGGGGGTGTGTAGAGGGTGGGATACATAATTAAATGTAACTGAGGCACAGCGACTCTCCTGGACCTGTGATATCTAAGCGGGATATGCCTGATGCCCAGGAGAGAGACCGGAGCTAGAGATCTAGACCCCGCCAGCCTCTTGGTAATTTTAGCTGGTAATGAACCCAAGGGGGTGCATACAAAAGGAATTGGAAGTCCAATCTTAGGGCTTTGGCCTAAAAGTAAACCCAAGTCCACATAGACAGCTTTTGTTATGGCAAAGCAGGTAGTAGTGAAACTGATGTGTGAGTTTGGAATCAAATGAAGCTCCCTAGTGAAATAAACCAAGTCAGAAATGAGAGGCCTCCAGGATGACTTTTTCACACTCAGCATGGAGTCCAACCTGGGGCTTTAACTCAGGACGCTGAGATCAAGACCTGAGCTGAGATCAAGAGTCCCATGCTTAACCAACTGAATCAACCAGGTGCCCCTTATCACTGCTTTTTAAAATCAGTTGGACAAAAATAGGAACTGATGTTTTCTCAACACAAGTTCTATCAACATATCCTACTTTCACCACTGATTCAATCACATGTCAATGAAAATAACTCATTTCAACTCACTGAAAATGCTAGTAATTGTCTAGCTTAAATTCAAATAGTTTTATTTACCAGGAGAAAGCCAAGATCCCTGACTTGGCTGGTTGGAAAATGGTGAACAAGTATCCGTAAAGATCTCAGTAGGCTCTGTGCCCATCTTTCTGACTGGCACACAGCAGGCACAGAGGAGATGCGTGTGGGCCCATAGAAGAGTAGATGATGAATGATCAGAATCAGGTGAGCTGGAAAGGAGGAAGGAAAATCAGAAGCAGGTGAGAAGGAAGAGCCAAAGAGGCCCTAAATCTAAGATGTACACAAGTACTTGGTTGTGCACCACTGGGGCCACCTGGTCCTGTGCCAGCAGCCCTTTCATTCAGGAACTACATGCTACAGGGCACTGGGCTGTGGGAGGTGGGGAGTTTTCCAGGAGGTCACCAGGACTCCAGCCTCACCTCTTAAAGCCAAGGTTTAAGGGCCCTAGGGATACCTGGGGGATCCTGTGGCCCTGCTAGACAGTGTCCTGCACATTCCAGGACCTTTCCTGTAAGTCCTGACTGTCCTCTCCCTGATCTTCCAGACCTGCAGATTAACCAAGGTGTGGATGGCCTTTGAACTGTTATAAATGGCCTTGAGAAGTTTAAGGGCCTAGGTACACTTGAGAAGAACTGGTTTCATTCAAGAGCTGCATGAATTTCCCCACCTGGCAAAGTTGTAGCTGTGACATACTCAGAAAAACTACCCTTAGGGCCAACAGCTTATTTGGAGACTGTGCCAAGCAAGGAGATAAAGGCTTTAGACAAATTAATCTGTCCCAGTTAGCCTTTGAAAACAAGGAAGGAAGGAAGGAAGGAAGGAAGGAAGGAAGGAAGGAAGGAAGGAAGGAAGGAAGGAAGGAAGGAAGGAAAGTAGGAAGGACGGAAGGAAAGTAGGAAGGGAGTGAGGGAGGGAGGGAGGGAGGAAGAGGGAAGGAAGAGAAATCCAAGACATACAAATTATATGATGCAGACAGTAAGTACAGAGACATGCACATGATGAGCAGTTTGGTCTAGCGGGTAAAGATAGGAGAGGAAATGGGAGTTTAATCAGCCCTTTCATATCTAAACCAGGAGAGACAAGTAGTGTGTTCCATGAGTGTCTACACTGTGTCAGCCAGCACCAATGGGCTGCCAGACCCTCCAGGCCTGTTGGAATTAGGTAGGTTTCCTGAACTTGTATGGCTCTAAAACTAGCCATAGTCAGTATCCATTTGGACCCACTTGGGATGGGGTCCCGGTCTTGACCAGCAATAAAGGCTCCCTCGTGTGTCTTGCTGGAAGATACTCTACCCAACCTGTCTGGCTCTGCCTTGGCAAGATTGGTTTCTCCAGCTCTGCCTTCAATGGAAAATGGTGTAATTAGGATTTGGGATGAGACATGTAGCTTGAGCCCCCAGAAGCCTGCTCCAGTGACTGGCCACTCCTATTTCTTGTGCTGTTGTTGACAGTGTGCATACACAGTAAGCCCCCCATCAGCCAGACTAGGGCAGGCCTCTGGAGCTCAGGCTTCTCCCCAACCAGTTGCATACCTTTCACGATAGAGGGTGTTAACCTCTCAAATTTTTCTGAAGCAGCTTTTAAATGGTGACAGTTGGCCTGTTGGGGTCCAAGTCTTCTCCAGCACTCAGTATTCCCATGTCTTCTATTGGGATGGGGTTACTTTGATCAGTAGCTGGGCCCATCCTGGCAAGGCAGTACAGATACTCATGGTTCTACCAGTAGGGGAAAGATGCGCATTTGAGTAGCATAGTTCTTGGAAGTTGGCATGTGTCCACTACCCCGTCAAGCTCAGGATGATTTTCAGTGTGTGGGCCTCACTACACTGGAGTCAATGCAGGTGACCAGTGCCTAACCATGGCTCCAGGGCCTACATGCCCTAAGGGCCTCAGGTCAGTTGAAAGAGGAGTGCTGTGCACGCTCCAGCTTGGTGCAGAGTAGCTGGTTGTGTGGAACAGGACAAGTGTGGGCTTAGTTCTCCTGAATGTAGGGCTAGATGTTCCTTCACTGCCTTGCCTGTGTTGGCCTGAAGTGTTGGCAGGGAGATACAACCTAATAAAAAAAACCTAGGACCTCTTCCTGCTAGAGAACCACAGGGCCCCTCAGGCAGCAGGACCCAATAGGGCCTGACTTGCATCAGTTTGTCGCTGCTGCCTAGGGTAATTGTAAATATGTTCACCTCCCTCCATGCTGGAGACTGTGGGGTGATTGGAGCCAGGCTTTCATCTCTTTGGGCCTGCAGGGCCGCCCCTACCCAAGGCCTGGTAAACAAGGTGAGTTGCTTGTGTATTGGCCGTGAAGGTCATGGCAGTCAAGGACCTAGAATAGGGCAGAGGTCAGGAGACACTGCGATGCAGGAGCAGGATGTTGGAGAAACAAGGCATCTGTATAATGCTAAACCCTAACCTACATACATGTACATATTTCTCCTGCAGGCAGAAAGAGAGCACACTGTCCTACTTTGCCAATGCTGGGCAAGTGGGTTGGCTCTTGTAACCTCCAATAAGAGACACTCAGTGCCCTGGTTGTTGGAGAAGACCGGGACCTTATAGGTGGCAAGTCCAAAGGAGATGAACTGTCACCAACATGCATCTACCACCTCAGGATGAATGTGCAAGTGGTGGGGCTGGGCTCCAATTGCACAGGCATGCAATTCCCTGTAAGGCCCTGGTTGGCCAAATGTGTGTATTCTGCCTCCATGCAGGCCAAGAAGTGCAATGTAGCCAGCAATCTAGAACAGGCCAAGGATCCAAGAACTGGGCTCTTGGGGGACAAGCATTAACCTACCCAATGGGCCGAGTTGTTCTGGAAAGTAGGGTTCAGGTTTACTTGTCAGCCTCACTGGAGAGGGTCCTGAGGACTGGTCGGGAGATCATCAAATAAGAAACATATGGGAGCCCTGGTTGCAAGAGCAGGGACTCTGCTCAAATGGTGGAGAAGCAGGTATTAGGGGGCTTAGAAGAAAACACCATCAGGCTTCATTGACACCTCCCACTGGCTGCTCTCAGGACTGGAGTCAACAAAGAATACAAAGAAAGCATGGGATGCAACTGAACTCGATGAATACCCTGTGCCACACGTGGGAGAAAAGCTTTTTAAAATATCTGGGATGTCCAGAAAGCAGAACATTTGAAGGCAGAAGGCTCCAGCAGATCATGAGTTAAGATATGTGAAGGAAGTTTTAATGTGGGCAAGTCAATCAAGGAGGGCCTCCAGGAGGAAGATTTTGAAGAATTTTGGCAGATGGAGTGGCATGGAGAAAAAAGATTTGGAAGGTGGGCCCCTGTCCTGGGAACCTGGCAACACACTTGCCCAGGTTGGGAAGCCACACTACGGTCTCTGACAGGGTGTGCTGAGCCTGTAATTCTAGTCAGACCCTGGCCTGGACACTCAGCTCTCCTGAGAATCCTGCCTGAGGAGCCAACAGAACAAACCCTAAGCTGAGCTGTCACTCAGGGCAGGGGGCTGGAGTAGGGCAGAAAATGTTCACAGAGCTCTTTTGTCCTTCGTTGAAATACCCAGTCCTGTGCCTGGAGCTAGTATTGGGAAGAAGCTCTTGGGTTAGCCCCCTTCCCCTCCACCCAACCTCCTACTCTTCTTCTCCTCTGGCAGCTGTCTCACCTCGGGTTTCACCTGGCCCCTGGCAGGTTGAGCCTTCCAAAATGGGTCAGCTACTGGCTGGTAGGGGTTAAGGACTCCCTTGGGTGCCTGTCCCACACTGCCTCCCACATGGGGATAGCCCAGCAATGATGGCAGAGCCTTCCAATGTCTGCCTGGAATCTGTCCAACGTGTTCGTAGGAGGATGAGGGGTTGGCAAGGGATCTTAGCTTAATAGGGGGTGTGAAATCTTTTTTTTTATTCTTTGCCCAAGGGGTACAGGTCTGTGAATCATCAGGCTTACATCTTTCACAGCATTCACCAAAGCACAAACCCTCCCCAATGTCCATAACCCATCCACCCTATCCCTACCCTCCCACCCCCCAGTAACCCTCAGTTTGTTTTATGAGATTAGGAGTCTCTTATGGTTTGTCTCCTTCCCCATCCCATCTTGTTTCATTATTTTTCCCTCCCTACCCCCCACGACCCCCCACCATGCCCCTCAAGTTCCTCATATCAGAGAGATCATATGATAATTGTCTTTCTCTGATTGACTTATTTCAGTTAGCATAATCCCCTCCAATTCCATCCACACTGTTGCAAGGGACAAGATTTCCTTCTTTCTAATGGTTGAGTAATATTCCATTGAGGATATATACCAAGTCTTCTTGATCCATTCATCAGTGAATGGACATCAGGGCTCTTTCCAGAGTTTGGCTCTTGTAGACATTGCTACATCAACACTGGGGCCTTGTGCCCATTCTAATCACTCTATTTATATCCTCTGGTTAAATACGTAGTAATGCAATTGCTGGGATATAGGGTAGTTCTATTTTAAACATGCTGAGGAACCTCTGTACTCTTCCCAGAGTGGCTGCACCAGTTTTCCTTCCCACCAGCAGTGTAAGAGGGGTCCCCGTACTCTGCATCCTTGCAAACATAGGTTGTTTCCTGAGCTGTTCATTTGAGCAATCTGGCTGGTGTGAGGTGGCATCTCATTACAGTTTTGATTTGTATTACTCTGATGAAGAGTGATGTTGAGCATTTTTTTTCATGTGTCTGCTAGCCATTTATGTGTTCCTTGCAGATTTTTCTGTCCATGTCTTCTGGCAATTTCTTGACTGGATTTTTGGGGGATGGGGTGTTGAGTTTGATGAGTTCTTTGTCGATTTTGGAGACTAGACCTTTATTGGATAGGTCAATTGCAAGTGCCTTCTTCCACTCTGTAGGCTGCCTTTTAGTTTTGTGGTTTCTTTTGCTGAGCAAAAGTTTTTTCCTGATGAAGTTTCAATGGTTCATGTTTGGTTTTGTTTCCTTTGCCTCTGGACACGTGTCTAGGAAGACATTGCTGTTGCTGAGATCAAAGAGGTTATTGTTTGTGTTCTTCTCTAGGATTTGGATGGATTCCTTCCTAACATTTAGGTCTTCTTCCATTTTGAGTTTGTCTTTCTGTATGGTGTAAGAAAGTAGTCTGGGTTCATTCTTCTGCACAGGGCTGTCCAATTTTCCCACCACCATTTGTTGAAGAGACTGTCTTTTTCCAATTGCATATTAATTCCCCCTTTGTCAAGGATTAGGTGACCATAGGGTTGGGGGTCTATTCCTGGGTCCTCTATTCTGCTCCATGGATCTAGGTGTCTGGTTTTGTGTGAGTATCATACTGTCCTGGTGATTACAGCTTTGAAATACAGCTTGAGTCCTGAATTGTGATGCGTCCAGTTTTGGTTCTCCTTGTCAACTTTTGGTGGGTGTTTGGGATCTTTTTGGTTCTACAGAAAATTTAGGAAACTTTGTTCCAGCTGTCTGAAAAATGTTGATGGTATTTTGCTAGATATTTCATTGAATGTGTAGATTTCTTTGGGTGGCAGAGATATTTGTATATTTGTTCTTCCAATCCATGAGCATGGATTGTTTTTCCACTTCTTGGTATCTTCCTCAACTTCTTTCATAAGTATTCTTTTGTTTTCGAGTACAGATCCTTTACCTCTTTGGTCAGGATAAATCCTACATATCATAGGTTTTTTATTTTTATTTTTATTTTTTTAAAAGATTTTTTTATTTACATGACACACAGAGAGAGAGAGATTACAAGTAGGCAGAGAGGCAGGCAGAGAGAGAGGAGGAAGCAGGCTCCCTGCTGAGCAGAGAGCCCAATGCGGGCCTCGATCCCAGGACCCTGGGATCATGACCTGAGCCGAAGGCAGAGGCTTTAACCCACTGAGCCACCCAGGCGCCCGTATCATAGGTTTTTTATTGCAATTGAAAATGGAGTCAATTCCTTGATTTCTCTCTCTCCTTTTTTAACATTTTATCTGTTTGACATAGAGATCAC
Source organism: Ailurus styani (assembly GCA_002007465.1). Lineage (NCBI taxonomy): Eukaryota > Metazoa > Chordata > Mammalia > Carnivora > Ailuridae > Ailurus > Ailurus styani. The sequence continues at coordinate 30,626 of LNAC01001860.1, forward strand.
AAATAGGTGGAGAGACAAGTGGTGGGGGGAAGCAGGCTCTCCCCTGAGCAGAAAGCTTGATGCTGGGCTCGATCCCAGGACACTGGGATCATGACCTGAGCTGAAGGCAGAGGCCCCACCCACTGAGCCACACAGGCTCCCCTTGATTTCTCTTTCTTCTGCCTCATTTTTAGTGTACATAAATGAAACTGACTTCCGTGCATTGGTTTTATATCCTGAGACTTTGCTGACTTGTTGTATTTGTTCCAGCAATTTTTGGGTGGAGTCTTTTGGGTTTTCTACATAGAATATCTGGTCAACTTCAAAGAGTGAGAGAGCGACTTCTCTGTTGCCACTTCGGTGCCTTTCATTATTCTTCTCTGATTGCTTATGATAGGATTTCCAGTAGCATGTTGAACAACAGTAGTGACAGTGGACATTCCTGTTGTGTTACTGAACTTAGGGAAAATCTCTCATGTTTTTTTCTAATGGGGATGATATTTGCTGTGGTCTTTCATGATACTGACGTGTTTTCTCCTTTCGTGACATAGTGGATTGTTTTTATCAGGAAAGGATGCTGTAATTTGTCAAATTCTTTTTCTGCATCTGTTGAGAGGATCATATTATTCTTTTCCTTTCTTTTATTAATGTAGTGTATCACATTGGTTCATTTACAGATGTGGAGCCACCCCTGGATCCCAGGAATAAATCCACCTTAGCTGTGGTGAGTAATCCTTTGAATGTACTGTTGGATCCTATTAGATATTATCTTGGGGAGCAGGTTTGCATCCACGTTCATTTGGGATATTGGTCTGAAATTCTCCTCTATGGTGGGGTCTTTGTCTGGTTTAGGGACCAAGGTAATGCTGGTCTCCTAGAATGAGCTTGGAACTTTTCTTAACATTTCTAGTTTTTTGGATGAGTTTCAGATGAATAGGTATTAATTTTTTAAATATTTTCTAGAATTCCCCTGGGAAGCCATCAGACCCTAGACTGGTTTGTTCAGACGTTTGGATTCCATTTCTTGCTGGTTATGGGTCTGTTTTGGTTTTCTGTTCCTTCCTGTTTTAGTTTTGGTAGTTTATAGATTTCCAAAAAGGGCACCATCCCTCCCAGATTGCCTAATTTCTTGGCATTTAATTGCACGTAATATTCTCTCATTTGTTCCATGTTGGTTGACAGCTCTCCTTTTTTATTCATGATTTTATTTGTTTGGGTCTTTCTCTTTTCTTTTGGTAAGTCTGGCTAGGCTTTCATCCATCCTACTAATTCTTTCAAAGAACAAGGTCTTAGTTTCATTGATCTTTCCACTTTTGCTTAATATCTATATCACTGATTTCCACTGTAACCTTTTTTATTTCTTTTCATCTGCTGGATTTAGGCTTTATTTGCTGTTCCTTTTTCATCACCCTAAGGTTTAACGTTAGGTCATGTATTGGAGAACATAACTTGTTTCTTGGAAAGGCTTTTATTGCCATATAATTCCCTCTTAGGACCGCCTTTGCTGCATTCCAAAGGCTTTGAATTGTTTTGTTTTCATTTTCATTTGCCTCCATGTATGTTGGAGGGAAAACGCTTTCCTGATTCTCCATTCATTCTTCAGTAGGATGCTCTTTAACCTCCACATACTTATGGTCTTTCCACATTTTTTTTTCTTGTGGTTAACTTCAAGATTCATAGTACTGTGGTCTAAAAATATGCATAGTATGATGTCAATCTTGCTGTACCTGTGAGATCTAATTTCTAAGCCAATATGTGATCTCTTGTGAGGAAAGTTCCATGTACACTCCAAAGTACGTGTTTTCTGTTGTATTTGGAGGCAATGCTCTGAATATCTCTGTGAAATCCATCTGGTCCAGTGTGTGATTAAAAGCCCTTGTTTCCTTGTTGATCTTCTGCTTCGATGACCTGTCCATTGCTCTGAGTGGGTTGTTAAAGTCCTCTAGTATTATTGTATTTTTTTCAATAAGTTTATTTAACTTTATTTTTCAATGGTCAATTGTTTGGCTGCTCCCACGTTAGGGGCATAAATATTTACAATTGTTAGATATTTCATTGGATGGGCCCTTTTTATTTTGATATAGTGTATTTCTCTTCATCTCTTAGAATAAGCTTTGGTTTAAAATCTAATTCATCTGCCATCCTTATATCACTCCTCCAGCTCGCTTTCCATGCCCATTAGCATAATAAGTGATTCTTCTGCCTTCCATTCCAATCTTGACGTGTCTTTGGTCTACAATGAGTCTCTAATAAGCAGCACATGGATAGTTCTCGTTTTTCTTTTGATTCATGCTGATAGCCTATGTCTTTTGATTGGAGCACTGAGTCCTATTACATTCAGAGCAATTATTGAAAGATATGAAATCTGTGCCATTGTATTACCTGCAAAGTTGGTGTTTCTGTAGATTGTTTCTGTTCCTTTCTGGATTTTTGTTACCTTTGGGCTCTCTCTCCCCTCCAAGTTTCCCCAAAAATATTTCTTTCAGGGTTGGCTTAGTGTTCACAATCCTTCTGTTGTTGCTTGTCCTGGAAAACTCTTTATCTCTCCTCCTACTCTGAATGACAGGCTCCCTGGATTAAATAGTCTTGGCTGCATAATTTTCCCATTTAGCACATTGAATATATCATGCAGTAATTTCTGGCCTGCCAGGTGTCTTTGGACAGATGTACAGCTAGCCCTATGTGTCTACACTTGTAGGTTAAGGCCCTCCTGTCCTGAGAGGCTTTCTAGATTTCTTCTTTTATCATTGTAATTTGAAAGCTGGACTCTTATACTCAAGGTGATGACATATTTGTATTGATTTTGAGAGAGGTACTCTGTGCCTCCTGGATTTAAGTACATATTTACTACCCTCGGGTGGGGAAGTCCTCCACTCCAGTTTGTTGAAATAAACCTTCTCCCCCTCTTTCCTGCTCCTCATCTGGTGGGAACCCTATTATTCGGATATCATTTCACTTTATGGAAGTGCTGAGTTCTCAAAATGTCCCTTTGTGATACAATTGTTTTCTTTCTCTCTTTTTCAGTTTCCTTATTTTCCATTATTTTATCTTCTATATCACTGATTTCCTCTTCTGTCTTATTCACTGTCTTTTTCATAGTCTTCATCTGGGACTGAATCTCTGTAATAATATTTTTAATTTGGGCCTGTCTAGGTTTTGGTTCTTTGATTTCTACAGTGAGGGATTCTCTAGTGTCTTCTATGCTTTTATTAGCCTGTCTAGTATCTCTCAAATCATTGTTTTAAATTCTAGTTCAGATGTTTGACATATATATCCACAGTGGCTCAATCTGTGGTAGTGAGTAATCCCTCCAGTTCTTTCTTTTGGGGTGAATTTCTCCACGTCATCATTGTATCCAAAAAAGAAAAGAAGAAAGAAAAAAATAAAATGAAATAAAATAAAAACAATTAAAGGAATCAAACTGTATATATGTATATATATATTATATACATAATATACATATTATATACATCCAATATACATAATATATATAATATACATACAATATACATATTATATATACATAAATATACATATTTATAAACTATGTATATATAAATTATTTTAAAAGATGAAAAAGTAAGAAAACTTGAAAAAATAAATAAAAGTAAAAAAAAAAAAACGAAGAATGCTACTTAGTCTTTTCCCTAAGAGCTGAAGCTTTGCAGCTCTCTATGATAAGTAACTTGACAAAAGTGTGGTGTTTGTGATGGTTTCCAGGGGGAGGGCCTGTTGCACTGATTCTCAGGTGTCCTTTAACTAGTGCAAATGCACCTTTCTTAAGCAGAGGCACGTCTCTGTGTAAGGAGCTCTGGATTCCAGTATGTGGCCCTGTGTTCCTCCATGAAGGCCTGTGGCACCAATGGGTGGGAGTAAATGGCTGTACCCTACTTTCTATCCAGGAGCCAAAATCTGTCCCCCAACTCTTCAGTAAGCCCTCCCTGAAAACCAATCCATCAGTCTTATCTCCTCAGTTTTTGTCAGAACCCTGTTTTCACCCTGTCAGTGACAAGGCATTTTTCTTATTTGCCCCAGGGGTACAGATCTGTGCATCATCAGGCTTACACCTTTCACAGCATACACCAAAGCACAAGTGACAAAGCATTTTTATCTCAGGCATAAGACTGAGTTCCAACTCCAATTTCTATGGATTCTTGTGGAATATACCCACACTGTAACTTCTGGGTGTTGGAGGTCTTGCCATGCTTCTATTTTTTGCTGGAACCCTTCTAGGATAATGAGCACCCAGCCGTGATGTGATTTGGAGTTGAGGGGTACATAGAGCAGAAAGCCAGCACCTAGCCTCGTGGTTTTCAGCCAGCTCTCGCCAACTAATGCTTGGGAACACTGAAGCATTCAGGCCACAGCTGTTCTTCTTGTGATGCCTGGGATCCTGGAGTTCCACCCCACTTCACAACATGAACACCGTTAAGGCAGGAATGTCCCCCACAGTAGTAGACTCATAAAACTTTCAATCATGCACCCCTTTGCTGGTCAAAACTTTGCAGTAGGCTCCTTTACTGTGCACCTCCCCTCTCCTGTATCCTCAGTTACATAATCTGCACAACTTATTACCACCCATTCCACTCAAGCTCTGAAGCTGCAGTAGGCATCACAGTGGGAGCTGGAGGTAGCTCTTGAGGTGGTCAGGATCTTGTTCTGGGGCTGCTGCTATCTCTCCAAGAAGAGAAAGTATCATCACCATGATTGACTTTTCATGTCCCTTCTAAATAAAAGAAATTTTCCCCACTGCTCAATGTTGTCTGAGTCCACAAAGCAATCCCTGGGAGGTCTCTCCTGATGGCAGGCCATGAGGACAGGGATCTGAGAGTACTCATTACTCCTGACCCAACCACAGTTGATGGAGACTTGTTCTGTGTGGACGAAGCTGTTCCCTGCACACGTCTGTATCAACAACCCCTGTCCTCCTCACCTTAGCATCTCTCGGGTTTTCCTCCCTCTGCCCCCCCAACTTGTGCTCTTTTCTCTCTAATTAGTAACATCCTAATAAATAAATAAATGATTGAGTGTAAAGGTGTACATTTAGGCCTTCTAGACCTGGCTAGAAATACTCTCCTGTGTGTATTTCTTTTTTTTTAATTTTATTTTTATTCTTTGCCCAAGGGGTACAGGTCTGTGAATCATCAGGCTTACATCTTTCACAGCATTCACCAAAGCACAAACACTCCCTAATGTCCATAACCCATCCACCCTATCCCTACCCTCCCACCCCCCAGTAACCCTCAGTTTGTTTTGTGTGATTAGGAGTCTCTTATGGTTTTTCTCCTTCCCCATCCCATCTTGTTTCATTATTTGCCACCTTTCCCCTTGTGCTGATGGCATCAGAGGTACATGACAACCCAGGGAGTGAGAAGGCCCATGGTGGAGGGACTCTGGGTTCCTGAAACACCACATGAAAGAGCTCAGTCTCCAATCTGAAGATCCATTTAGCTCTGTCATGTGGGGAAATCTATGGTGATATGCTACCAAAATTTGGGGAGTTATTTGGTGACTCGGCATAAGGTAATATACCCAACAACATGTTGAATTCACCAAGTTAAGTTCAATAGTTATCAGCCTAGAACCGATAAAAATGACCAAAGAGGCACCTGGCTTCCTCAGTCAGTAGTGTCCGTGACACTTGATCTCAGGGTTGTGGATTTGAGCCCCAAATGAAACACATTGTTTATTTAAGATACAAAACAAAAGAAAAGAAAAGGACTTACATGGGACCAAAATTAATTAGGCTAAAAAAATTGAGCTTGTTGGTGGTGGGATGGATACTGTCGCTTATTCACTGTGCCCTGTTCACTCAGATGGTTCCTGTGCTTCTCAGCCAACCAGGTTCTCCCACTAAGAGCTCAGGGTCTAGAGGGGAAAATGACAAACATGAAAAAAAAGTAAATGAAAAGAGCAATAGCTCCATAGGAAAAGAACAAAGGACAATAACTGGGTCCTGAGCTTCACTTGGTGAGGGGTCTGACAAGGCTGTGCTGAGGTGACATTGAGAATTCCTGTCGCAGGAAAAGAAGGACACAGCCCTGCACAAATCTGAGTATATTTAGCCTAGCAGAGTGCACTACAGTGCAGAGGATTGGAGGCAGAATTTTATTTTCCCAGAGTGGAGTTTAGAAAGGATCCCAGGGTGATTGGAGGAAGCTGAAGAGGGGAGCAGAGAGGAAGGGGAGGAGGGGCAGGGCCTGGGGCAGGTGGACAGTATCAGTACCCTGCTCCCAGTGGTGTGTGACCGCATTTCCCCACACTCAGAGGTTGAACCCACAAATATTGTCTCATAGTCTCGGGGGATCAGGAATCTCACAATGCTCATCTGGGGCATCCTGCCAGAGCCTCTCAGTAGATTGGGGCTGTTGACATCACCAAGACAGGATCTGCATCACTGAGAACCTGAGCTCACTTAGGAGGACTGGCTGGATTCAGTCCATCTTGAAGGCCTGAGTTCTTCTGCCTGTTGTTGGCCCTCATTGCTAGGCCAAGTGCACATGTCTTTGTCATGGTTAACATAGGGGCCTGTATCCCAGTGTGGGGATCCAAGAGAGAACACGGATCAGAGTCAGCATGGGGCTGGGCACTGAGCTTTTATAACTAAATCTCAGAAGGGGCTTTTGGTCATGTTGCCATGTTCAGTGGAATGGAAGTGAATCACTAAGTCTAGACAACACTCCATGGGAGGGGCATACACAGGGATGTGTACAAAGCAGTTGGGGATCTGAGGGAGCCAGTGAGGGGAGGAGGAGAAGACTCTTGTAGCATTGATTTCTTGCCCAGAGTCACAGACTGGTAAGAAGCCTGAATCAGGCACGAACCCAACTCTTTGAGTATCATCAATGTTGGTTCCCTGAATGCACCTAGGCATTCACTGGTGGCTCTGGAAAAAGGTGTGTTGAAGGAAGTGGCTACAGACATGGAGATGGTATGGGGGTGAGGGTGAGCATCGATATCACGGACAGGAGGCATTCCAGCAAGTTCTTGTCTGAGGGGGAGCCCAGGTTATGGCAACTCACTGAGTGGACCCCTATCCACATCACACCCATTGGAAAGGAGGTAATGGCTCTCAGCACAGGACACGCAGTCTTAGGGGTAAGGGTGTATTCTGACCTTCAAGAGGCAAGTCTCCAATCCCTTCTTTAGGATTTGCTTTGAAAATTAGAAAGCCTAAGGTTTTATGAAGGTAATACCCATCCCTCTGTAGGTGGGGCTGTCAACTTCTGGGACCCCAGAATGTGAGCAGTGATGAACACATGTGTGCACATAGGAGTGAGTGTGCACACGCACACATACACACACACACACACACACACACACACACACACACACAAACCAGTTGGGACTGTGGGGTGGGATATGACCAGGAGCAGTCTCAGAATAGGTGAGAAGAAGAAACAAATGTGGTTGGAGGTATTTCCGTCATGTGACATCACACCTCTAATATCATAGCTATTATCCCATATATGCCTGTGGACATCTGGAGAAAGGACATGCTAGAATGATCTGTATTGTACAGAGAAGACCATCCCTGACAGGCACAATGGCTTATTCAGGGTCAAAAGCAGTTAAAAAAGGAGAGTTGTGTCTGAAACCCGGTGTGTTTCCAAGCTGGGGCCTGGCTACAACCAGACCTTCCCTGGGGGCCTGTGGCAAGGGTCCATTGGTGTGACTGTGTCCACATGTGGCCTTGTATGCAGAAAAGGGATGAGCAGCCTGCAGCCCAGAGCACATTTTTTTGGTAGCCGTCAATCCAGGAGTGGACTCAGGTAGGGGATCCAAGGCAGTGAAATCACTTCCTTGACCACAGACCCCAACAGAACTTGGAATCCCCGCAACCAGGCGCTCACATTCTAGGGTAGTCCTGTGTCAGGGTTACTTGGCTGGAGACATCCAATACTGGAAGATGTTCTCTTGCTGTTTGCCTACTTTCTGGGGCTCTGGCTTTCAGATACCCCAGGGGAATGGCTTCTTCACATGCTGCAGATATTGGCTCAATATCTCAATATCTCAATATTGGCTCAATTGGTGCCATAAGGTAATACACAGTGGCCTCAGGCAGGCCAAGGCCTCTCTGAGCCACCCCACGGCAGCCCCCACCCCCTCCTTCTCGGTTTCTCGGAAACAGAGATATGGGGGGAGCTCCCCCCCTCCGGGCTACATGAGGTTGCAGGACAGGGGATACCCTGGTGATCCATTCATGTTCACATCAATGTCATGGTGGTCAGAGTGGAAAGAGGATTTCTGAGGTGACTCTTACCTGTGCTAGAATGCATCCAAGGCCCTGAAGCTGTGTTATGTTTCTCTCCTTGGTGGAGGTCTGTGCATCCTGGGGTGTGCTGTGTCTGGAATGGAGTCTCCTGGGTCTAAGGACAGGGCACTGATGCCTTCTGCCTGGCTGTGGGGCACTATCTTTAAAGAATTCCTCACAATGATGGGGCAGGCGCAGAATGACGAGATCATCTGCTCTACCTCCTTGGAGGACAGGAAGGTGCCCTGCACTGCCAATAGAGTCCAGAGCTGGTTCGGGGTGAGTGCAGGTGCTGGCGACCCTCAACCGCCAGGACCCCGATGCAACACAAAGGATCCCATGTCCCAGAAGCCAGCCCGCTACTTCCCTGGGCTCTCTCCTAGAGTCCTGTACCCACATGAATCTGCATCCCATCTCCTCCACACACTTGCCCTCAGGATCCTTCCTCTGCCTTGGCCAGATGCAGAGTCACTGTCCACATATTTGTAGGACTATCAGAAAAGAGACAATAAACCATGTCTCATCCCATTCATCTAGAATCCATTTGTACTGTGTTATGCATTTTCATAACTTGTGCTCCCACGTGTCCACATTGGCCAGACAGTCCTTCCCCAACCCCCGCAAGTCTTGTACATGATCATGGTGAGTTGGGAGACTTTTATCCAAAGGGACATGGGGCCACTGGTACTATCTCTCTTGCTGTGCATTTGGTTGTAAAGGAACACATCCCTGGGGCCCCTCCAGGGTGAGGAACAGGGGCCTTATTGTGCTGTACAACATTCCAGAAGGCCAGTCAATTATCACAGCCATGGAGCCCTTCACTGATGCAGAATTTTGATGTGATTCCCTTCTGTTGCCAGCTCACAGGGCCATACTAAACATCCTACATGCCCTAATATGCTGATCCTGCTCACCTAAGAAATGTCTTTGTGTTCTCATCTCAAGAATGGGATACATTGTCAGAAATCACAGGATCGATGCCATTGTTGCTGGGAGGTGCTATCAATACCCAGCTCACAATCTGACTTGTTCAGACATCACCTACTTCAATTCCCTGTATGGATGCCAAGAACCTTTATTCTGTTTCCCTAAAGATTTACTGATTGTTTGATTGGATGACCTAGAGAGAGGCAAGGGGGAGAGCAGGGAAAAGCAGAGGGAGAGACAGAATCAAGCAGGCTCTGCCTTAAGTACACAGCCCTGTGAGGAGCTCAATCTCAGGACATTGAGATGATGACCTGAATCAAAACCTCGAGTCTTATGATTAACCCAAAAATACACCAAATCACCTTATTCTTTTTATCACTTGGGCTGTCTTGTCTCACCTCTTGCCATAGGTCACTGAGATCTTGGGAGTTTGGTTGATATTCCAACTCCCAACCCTCCTGGTGTCTACAGCTCTGACTCATGTGTCCTCTGTTTCACCTCAGGGTAAAAATGGCTCAACTAAGAAGGGGAACATGACCCGCGTGCTCAGGACCAACTGTACCAACCTCCTAGAGCCCCAAATAGAACAACTAGTGCCCGCATTCCTGGGAAGATATCTTCATTTTGTCTACATGTTCCTGGGCACCTACCAAGCCTTTGCCACCACCCAAGAGGTGCTGGACTTCCTGTTAGCACCCTACCCCTAATTGACATATCACACCCTGTATGATATTAGTGTCAGTAGAAGGAGACCTACTCATGGTATCTAGTGGATGAGGCAGCACATAGGAACAGTAGGTAACGTTTGAGGTATTGGGAAGGTCCAAGGAAGGTCTGGCTAGAAACAGAGACCCTTTGTTTCCTCCTTGGTTGGATCTTCAGAGTAGTGGTATGTTCAGTGAGGGCAATGAACTAGCCAGACAGCACCCCACCCTGGCCACATGCAGTTGAATTCAAGTGGCAAGTGGGTAAGGAGACAGACTGAAGAGTGTGTCCAGTTCTGCTAAGAAGGACAGGAATGCTCAGAGCATTGATCAAGGACTCCCATTCATAGAGGCTTTTTGCCAGCCTGTCATCTCTGACCAGACCTATCTCAGGCAAGACTGAGATCACAGGTGGACAAGGAGTATGACTGGTCTCTGACAGTCAGGGTCTGGGGGCTCAGGGGCCCAATTTGCTACAGGAGTTCCCTGGGACAATCGTTTGGATAGGTGCCCTGTCTTCTGACTCCTCTGCCTACCTGTCTGTCCCCAGGGCCATCTATTCCATCTTGAGCATATGGCTGGAAAAATATCCCGAGGATGTTTTACAGCCCCCAGAATTCCCTAGCCTGAATACGCTGCTGACATACAGGAGGCTCAATATCCCAGGCTCAGACCTGGAGCACCGTGCCCAGCTTCTGCTGTCCCAACTACAACACCTTGGGGCCATGGAGCTGGAGGCTGGAGGTGAGGAGGACTGGGGGTGACTGATGTGGACTTGTGGAGGGGACAGAGTGGGCCACACTGAGCAAGCCCCCATAGAGTGCAGTTGGGCTGAGAGCAGTGAGTAGTCTCAGATCCCTCTCCCCATGAGCTTCAGTCTGAGCAGACGTCCCAGGCATTGGTTCTTGGACACAGACTACATTGAGTGGTGGGAAAAGTTTTCTCTATTTAGAAGGGAAATGGAAAGTCAAGCATACTGATGGTCCTTTCTCTTCTTGGAGCTACAGCACCAGGCTCCGAGCAAAATCCAGAATCACCTCAGGAACTTGCCCCAGCTCCCACTGAGGCACAGGCTGCATCTTTGCAGCCTGAGCTGGCCCAACCCATCCCTGGTGCTGGAGCTGACTAGTGAGGAAGAGCAGTGATGCCACCTGCTCTCTTGGGGCCAGAGCAGGTGGTCGTCACAGCTCTAATTCACTCTCCTGAGCTGGTAGAACTTCCAGCCCCTTTTCCTGACCTGGAGGTCGACCAGGGTCCCGCCCTTGCTCCTGGGGTTTCTGAAGGGCCCGAGCCACCCCCTGTCACCACCGAGCAACCAGCCTCAGCCTCTGTGCAGCAGCTTGGGCTGGCTGCAGCTCCAAAGGATGCCTTCCCCTTCCCTGTCATTGTCCTCTTTCTAATTTATGTAGTTTTTATACTCCTGTATAATGGCTTAATTTGTTTGTTCTTTAAACAAAGTAGAATTTGAGTTTACATAAAATTTTACACTGATCCTTTTGAATTGTATATCGAGGTGTCGTTATGTATATTCAGAGTGTTATGCAACCATTTTCTTCTAGAACAATTCCATCACAGAGACACCTGTGCTACGAATCACTCACTGCTCATTCCATCACCCCAGTCCCTGCAACCACTGCTTGTCTTTCTGTCTATGGTACTTTACCTCATCTGGTATTTTCATATACCTGGAATCCTACAATATGGCCTTTTCTGTCTGGCTATAGAACATAAGAGTGATACATAATTTTTTTCAATTTTTTATAAAAAGACAATTTTATTACAAAGGAATGTTCCTGAAAGAACAAAGATCATAGGAACCCCTGAAATGAACTATTTTCATTAGATGGGATAGGGTTCCCTTTTATAAGGATGCCTTGAGAGGCAGAAACCACAGGAAAAATGTCTGGGTCCATGAGACACTTTTAAATTTTCCATTTTCCTATATAGGCCATGTTTTATCTATTCTAGTGGGAATATTTAAAAAATATTACCATCACATCTTAATGTAGAATGTAATGGGTGCTGCTAAGGGGGATGTAGAAAGAAATGACTTATACAGTTCCTGCCTGGTGCCTAGAGCATGTGGGGAGTCCTGCGGAAAAGCAGTTGTGTTGGTGACCAGTTGACCCATGTGTCTGTTCTTCCACTGTTCATGTTCTGTGTCATCTGAGGGGAGGGCCCACCTTCATTCAGTTATTTATATTTTATGTATCTGCATCTGTAAGAAAGGACATGGTTTAGTCACTGTAGTACCTTAGGTTGTCACTTGTAGGGCATTGTCTATACACTCCAAAGAATTTGTACAGTAAATATTCCTTGAAGCAGTTCCCTAAGATTGTGAAGGAAGTCCTAAAGGACTGCAAAACAAGCCATGGTCAACGTTAGTCATCTTCAAGGATTCGCAGACAGATCATAAACATTCTGTAAAATTCAATGTTTTGGAGGTTGTCTTTGAGGAAATCTGTGAAAAAATAGGGTTCTTCCCAAGCGCACTATTTTGAGGTGTATTTTCTGAGCAGCTGATTCAGGCACTGGGTTCCAGGACAGAATGTATGCCTCTTGACATCCATTCTTGGGTGGATGCCTCCCAAGAGGCACAAGGTGTAGGGTGGGAAAGTGTGGGGAATAGTCTATGCCCCAGCTGTGTGTATCTGGTTGAAAGAAAACAGTAAATGAAAACAAACCATATATATGGATTCCTTTGCTTCCATTAACCACAAAACATTTTAGAAAATTTGTAAACTATCACTCAGCATATCTGTATGCTTTCTACCAAGTTAGATGGCATCAACCACATTCTCAGTTAATTTTTTACTTATTAGCAGAACATGATATCAACATATTGAGCCCTTAATGGCACTACTAAAATCCTTAAAGAACTAACAGATGGATTCAGTCAAGCCTAAGGACAGAGATTCAAAATACAAAAATGAGATTCATCTCTATACATGAATAACAAGCTATCATAGAGAGAAATTGGGGTAAATCGGAAGGGGAGATGAACCATGAGAGACTGTGGACTCTGAGAAACAAGCTGAGGGTTATGGAGGGGAGGGAAGAGAGGGAAAAGGGAGGGGGAACCTGGTGGTGAGTATTAAGAAGGGCATGTATTGCATGGAGCACTGGGTGTGGTGCATAAACAACGAGTCTTGGATCACGAAAAAATAAAAGAAAAATTAAAAAAAGAGCAATGTCTACTAAAGCATTTGAATTTCCATAAAGCATTTGAGTTTCCATATTATAGCTTGTTTTTTTCCTGTTGTCATTCCTGCTGAAACTCATGAGTGTATGTTTATGTAGTATTTGTTTTCCTGAGAAAAAGAAGAGAAAGAGACAGAGAGAGAGAGAGAGAGAACAGAAACTAGTTTTTAATTGATAATCACTCAAAATGAATAAAATACTTAGGAATTATTTTCACCAAGAGATGAAAGACCTGCATACTGAAAACCATAAATCATTAGTAAAAGTATCTGAAGATGACAGAATTAAATCTGAAGACATCCCATGCTAATGGATTCCAAGAATATGTGTAATCCAAAGGTCCAACTGCATAAAACAATCCAATCATTCAGTGCAAACTCCACCAACATTTAGTGGCATTTCCAGAAATAGAACCAATAATCAATCCTACAAAGTGAATAGTACCACCAAAGGCTCTGAATAGCCAAAGCCATCTGGAGAAAGGACAAAACTGGAAGCGTCATGCTTTCTGATTTCAGAATGTATTACAAAGCTGTAGAAATCAATACAGTATGGAATTGATATACAGACAGACACACAGATCAATGGAAGAGAGTAGAAAGCCCAGGAAGAAACTCATATACATGTAGTCAATTAATTTACAACAAAAGCTCCAAGAATATAAGATAGGGAAGCAACATTCTCCACAACAACAAGAGGTGTTCAAAACACTGGGGAGCCTCATGCAAAGGAATGCAACTGGATGTCTGTCTAACTCCATCCACAGAAACAAAGTAAGTCAAAATGTGGCAAAGACTTCCACAAAACAGCTACACCCATAAAACACCTAGATGAAAATTGGGCAGAATATTACTAACACCCACAGTTTTTTTTAATATGTTCCATGACCAAAATTTGAACTCAAGATTATGAGATCAAGAGTCAGATGCCGTGCCGACTGAGCCAACCAAGAACCTATTAAAACTATGGAAAACAGAGGTGTCAGAATAGATCTATTCATTTATCCACCTTAACACAATTTTTTTTTGCAAGAATATTTCTTGGGATCATTCTTGATACTGATTTTTGGATTTGACATCAGAAGCAAAGGCTACAATGAAAAATAAACTACTGGAACTACATCAAACTAAAGGCAGCTACACCGCAAAGGAAATCTCCAATCATCAACACATTGAAAACACAGAAAGGAAAGGGCATTTAGGGCAGAAAATAATTCCAAACTTCCTAACTGATAAAGTTTTAATATCCAAAATATTGAAGAACTCACACAACCAATAACACAAAACAAGAAGCAGTTATAAAATCTGCAGAGTTCAGAATAGACACTTTTTCCAAAGAAAACACACAGATGGCCAAGAAATACATGAAGAGATGTTCACCACCACTTATCACCAGGGAAATGCAAATCAAAGCCAAAGTGATGTCACCTGACACCTGTCAGAATGGTTGTTATCCAAAAGACCAGAAATAACAAGTGTTGGTCAAAATGTAGAGGAAGGGGGGGAGCGGCAAGATGGCGGAGGAGTAGGAGACCGATTATCATCAGGTCCCGGGAATTCACCCAGAGAGCTATCAAACTATTCTGAACACCTACAAATTCAACCAGAGATCAAAGAGAAGAGGAGCAGCAATTCTAGGAACAGAAAATAGACCGCCTTCTGGAAGGTAGGACGTGCGGAGAAGTGAATCTGAGGCGACGGGAAGATAGACCCCGGGGGAGGGGCCGGCTGCTGGCAAGGGAGCGAGCAGCGGAGCACAGACTCGGAACTGTTAGAAGTCGGCTCCACTGAGGGATGTCGCCCCAGAGACCAAGCGGGGGGTGAAGCCCCTGCAGGGACACTGTGGTCTCAGGACCCACGGGGACACAAAAAGACCAGGGGTGTCTGAGCGCGACCGAACTCCCAGGTCTCAGAGAGAAGCCGGGGGGAGAGACGGAGCTGAGCTGAGGTGTCTCTCAGCTCGGGGTTACCTTGGGCTGTGATCTGAAGCGCAGCTGGGCCACCGATCTGTGAGCGGGAACCTCACGGGCGGCAGACCCGGAGAGACCCCCTCCTTCCTCCTCCAGGAGCAGCGGTGCGGGAGCGGCTGCAGGAATCTGCCGGGTTCGGGGATTCTAAACGGGGCCGCGCCAGAGACAGAGATGCTCGGTCACAGGCGGGGTGAGCTCGGAGCGCGGCCAGAGACCAGGAGATGGGAGGGACTGCTTTTCTCTGAGGCGCGCTAAGGACTGAGGCCCCAGGCTCTCGGCTCTGCCGGGTCAGAGACTGGGAGCCGCCATTTTCAGTCCCTCCAACGAGGTACGGAAAGCGTTCAGGGAACAAAAGCTCCTGAGAGCTAACCCGAGCTGATTACTTAGCCTGGCCCCTGGCGAGGGCGGTGGGAATCCGCCTCGGGCAGAGACACTTGAGAATCACTGCAACAGGCCCCTCCCCCAGAAGACCAAGGGAGAAAAAAAACCCATCCAGTCAAAAAAAAAAGTCAAGTTCAAGATTGCTGAACATTGCCGAACTTCAGAAATACGGAAAAGCAACGGATTCAATTCATGGCTTTTTCCCCATGATTCTTCAGTCGTTCAAAGTTAAAT
>LNAC01001860.1:50792-80524 GCA_002007465.1 Ailurus styani
CTGAGGGTTACTGGAGGGTGGGAGGGTAGGGATAGGGTGGATGGGTTATGGACATTGGGGAGGGTTTGTGCTTTGGTGAGTGCTGTGAAAGATGTCAGCCTGATATTTCACAGACTTGTACCCCTTGGGCAAAGAATAAAAAAAATTTTTAAAAAATGTAGAGGAAAAGAAATTGTGCTCTATTGGTGCTCTATTGTTTGTGGCACCATAAATGGGTGCAGCCACTATGGAAAACAGTATAAAGTTTTCTCAAAAAATTCAACATAGGGACACCTGGTTGGCTTAGGCAGAATAGTGTGAGTCTCTTCATCTCAGGGTCATGAGTTCGACCCGAACTTTGGGGGTAGTGAGTACCTCAAAAAATTGAAACTAGAACAACCATATCATTCAACAATTCCCCTCTTAGGTATTAGAATGAAGCCAAGTCTTCTCTCCTCTAAAAGGAAGGGGAATAGGTTGATGTGCTGTGCTGTTTCTTTACAGCACTGAGATACTCTGCTTCTTGGATTTGGAGGCACACTGCGGAAGCCATCACACACTTTCAAATGACCGATGTCCTGAGACTACAGACAGTAATCTATCCCAACTGACAAGAATATTAGGAAGGGAAGAGAGAGCTACCTCTGGAACAATGGTGATGTCTGGTTGCTTACGAGGGTGGGGGGAGTTAGGAGGTAGACAGGGGAGTGTGCGAGGCTCCTGGCCCAGCACCCAGATGAGACAGATGATAACCCGTCCTGTCACAACAGGCCCCATGAACCATCTGACTACCGGATCTAGCTCTGGTACCATAAGCTCCAACATCCCACTGTGCACAACTGGTAGATGACAGTGTATGGACTCACTGTTCCCAGTGACTTCAACAAGCACCACTTCATGGGCAGTGACATTGCCCTTTTGCAACTGCATTGGTTTGTGAACTTTACTTTCCACATCCTCCTTGCCTGCCTCTTCGGGCTGACCCCGAAGCTGCCCCTTCACAGCCGTTGCTGGATAACTGGCTGGGGGATGGTCACCGAGGATGTTGAGTAGGGGTAGGGAAAGCAGGGAGGAAAATGGCCAAAGAAGAGGGAGGCATGATCCCATTGTAGGGCCCTTCCAGCCCTGATAACATGTCTGTCTCAAGTTTCAAGTTTCCTTCTGCCCATGGATCAAAAAGTCTGAGCATCTCTAACTTTCAGAATCAGGAACTTGGGCCCTTTGACTCCAAGCCATTCAGGATTCCACCCTGACTCCGAGGTCCTGCTTGGGACCATGTCAGGCCCCTCCAAGGCTTCAAGAAACACCTCTTGGGTTTCCCCTGCCATGGATGGTACTTGGGGCAGTGGTAATGAAATCAAAGCAGGCCTGCTTGCTGGCTTGGGAGGTGAAGTAGGGGTGTTTACAGCTTAAGAATAGTTTCCTCCATGACTCCATTTCCCCTCATCCATCAACTCAAGTAAAACTGGCCTGTTTTGCCAGATGGCTTGTTTTGCTTATTTTTAGGCTGAGACAGGAGAAATGGTGAGCCTTTTTACAGAATGGTGAACACTTTTGTCATAGGAGAATATAATGTTGAGCAGAGAAACTGGAATGTAAACCAGGATCTGGCTGAGTATCTCAGTGGGGGCATTTGGGGAAAGACTTGCTTTGCTGTGCTCCTGGCCACTAAATGTCAGTCACAATCTCTGGACATGAGAACAGCCAACTCTCCAGCATTTCCAGAGACACTCCCCTGGGATGGACTATGACTCAAGAAGAACCACTGGCAGAGCAAGGATTGGAAGAGAGGTTGGAGGGTAGGAGTTGGGGCGTCAGGGGAAGTCACAGGCTAGAGCAGGAGAGATGGAGCAGATGGAGCCTACAGCTCTCCTTCTTCCTCCACATCCTCCCTTGACCATGGCTGCTGGGCCTGGGATTCCCCTGAGCACATGCAAGGGCTGCAAATGGCAAGCACACCCCAGGAGAGAGCTGTCACTGTGACACTGCGCTTCCCCATTCAAACACCAGTCAAATCTGTGAGCCATGTGTGGAAATAGAATCCACATGGGATGTATCCAGAGACCAGTTGGACTGTGAGGCTGGGCCATGTATTATTGGTCATACTACCTCAACCCACCTGGCATCTAACGGTCACATCAGTGCAACCAAGACAGGACTCCAAGCTTCTACCCTTTGTGCTTTAGTTCTACCTCTGCATAGATGTCACATTAATTGTTTTCAAAACATAAGGAGACCCTTTGGCAGTTTCTCAGTGTGCTTAGAATAAAATCTGAACTTCTCGACTTGGTGAGGAGGCCCTGCTTGCTTTGCACCCTGCTATGGCCTTGCCTTGCACAGCTCCATCTCTCATAGATACTGGAGAGCAGCTTTCTCAGCTGCATGGTACAACTTTGCACTCCCACCAGCAGTGGCTGAGAGTTGTCCTTGCTCAGGGTTGTCTCCAGTACTTCATGTTGCCCACCACTTTCAATTTAACGATTGCCTGTGATTTTAACTTTATTTCTCTGGTGAATAATGGAAATGAGCACTTTTTCATATGTATATTACCTCTTTTTAAATGTGTCTCTTCAAGTTTTTTGCCATTATTTCTATGGGGTTGTGTGCTTTTCTTACTCAATTGTAGGGATTGAGTATGTTAATGGATATATGTGTTAAGAATGTCTTCTACTCTGTGGAATCCATCTCTTTTATGGGGGGAAACTGAGACACAGAGAAGGAAGTGGAAAGCCCAAGGTGATATAGCATAACCATAGCCCAACCTAGAAAGCCAGTGCCCTCCTATGGATCTGTGGCCCCCACGGGGTTCCTCCTCTAGTTGCCCCCCTCCCTCTCTTGTTCCTTCTTCCTAGCTCTTTGTTTCTCTACTTGGACATCGCCCACCAGCTCAGAAACATACTGTTGTGATTCCCATCTTCAAACACCCTACAAGTACCTTCTCTCCTCCCCAAATCCCTTCTCTCTGCCCTGATTCTCAGCCTGGCTCTCCATTAGGTCTTGCACCAGGGGTGTCAGCCCAGGCCCTCTTCTGCTTGTTTCCTTCCCTTTCTTGCCTCAGCCCATTCCATCAGACTTTTCTACTTGTCCTTTCTCCACCCTGCTCCCATCAAGATAGCCAGATGCCTAGGTTTCACCTCCGACCTCCTCCTACCTGGTGCTCAACCTTGTACCCTGCAGCATCTCCCATCACACTTGGAGGGCAGCCCCTCCTCTGTCTCGAGCTCTCTTCAACCTCTTTATAACTCCTCACACCAAGGACTACCACTCAGCCCTAAGCTGCTTTTCTTGCCTTGCTTAATTTTTACCTTAGATGGAGGGAAAGGATCAGATATGCCTGTACCTCACCACTCCATTTCTTTCTAGTCTTTGTCACACTCTTTCTGCTCACAGTAATGTTCTGAATGGGCTTCCTGCGTTGATTTCTGTCCTGCCACTGGCTGTGGTTCACCTACCTCCAGAACATCCTACCATCCCTCTAGAGTCTGGACCGGGTCACATTACTTCCTTGCTGAGTGTCCTTCAGTGTCTCATCACCCTGACCCTCCCAGTTGATAAGGACTGAGACCTGGCCCTATTACCTTTGCCTGCATCTTCCAGTTTCAGCCTTGCTTATCCCTTGCATCTTGTCACATAGACCCTCTGATGGCCCAGGTAGGTCAGCCCTTCTTGCTACTCACCACCCCCTGGGCACATCTGTTCCACATCTTGCATCTGTAGATATGTTTGATCTACTGTGTGTGTTCATTGTTCATGTCAGTTTAGTGTCTCCTTCACACAAGGGGAATCATTCATGTTTATTCAACAGAAGGCTGAAGGATGTTTTGCTTCCTTTGTCCCTACTTCTTAGACTATGAGATGGAACCATTATGCCCCATGGTGGCAGATGCCTTTCTGCCTTGTAGTCCTGAGCTCTAAGTCCCCAGCATTCTTCTGAGACCCCGTGGGCTCCCTGCCATTCTGACCACCCTACCACTCTGGACTCAGGCATCACTTTTTTTTTTCCTGTGACACATCTCAAACTTTGCATTTTCTTATAAGCTAAAAAAAAAAAGAAAAGAAAAAGAAAACTAAAGGGAAAACTAGAGACCTCAAGAAGTGCAAAAACAGGGCACCTGGGTGGCTCAGTGGTTTAAAGCCTCTGCTTTCGGCTCAGGTCATGATCTCAGGGTCCTGGGATCGAGGCCCGCATCGGGCTCTCTGCTCAGCAGGGAGCTTGCTTTCCCCTCTCTCTCTGCCTGCCTCTCTGCCTCCTTGTGATCTCTCTCCCTCTGTGAAATAAATAAAATCTTAAAAAAAAGAAGTGCAAAAACAAAGGCTCAGGTGGGATGTAGTACAGGGCTGAGGATTCATCCAGAGGCCTGCAGTCCCCATAGGACTTCAGGTGGTACCCTCTCTCACATAGATCTAAGAGCACAAAGGGCTGGCATCCAACACCTGGAGCCCCTCTGTACATTCTCCTAGGTCTGTGACTGACAGCCTATGTCCCCTCCATAGCTTTGTGAAGTGAGCTCCAGAGACTACCCTTGAGATTTTGATTGAAGAGGTCTGCAGTGGGACCCTGGGTCTGGACTTTTCAAATCCTTCATTTGATTCTGATTGGAACCGTCACAGTCCACTTGACACAAGGCTTCCTAAATTCCACTCTGGTGGAGGACAAGGGCACTGACTTCACACTGCGTAAACCATATCCGTCCCCCTCTCTCTTGGTTTCCACAACTCATGCTGCCTATTTCCTCAGGGAGATTTTGGAGGCTGCCTGGTCTGCAAGCTGAGCAGTAGTACTTGGTTTCTGATGGGGTTTTGTAGCTGGAGCCTGCCCTGCCACTACCCCATAAACCCAGGACCTTCAACATGCTCACCTACTTCTCCAACCAAATCCGTGAGAAGAAGAGTGCTTCGGCTAATCACAACCCTTCTTTTGCTTCTCCTCAGGAAAAAAAAAACCCTCCTATTTTGAGGGACTTCTTCTCTCAACATGATCCACAAGCCCACCACCTGAATAACCCATGTGTCTTCCTCATGCTGCTGATTTCCCTAAGGGCTTTGTGACAGACACCATTGTGCCCCTCCTGGCATTCACCCCCCCCAAGCTTGTCTGCAGTAGTGCCAACGGTTTCTACATTCTTAAGTGCCCATCTCTGAGCTCTCCTCTCCATCTGATACCTGCTGTAGGCTTGACAATATATAAATACTTAAGAGGCTTCCCACTTCTGTTTTGGGCCTGTTACAGCTAACTTTCCTCCCCCACACTACTGTCCTTCAAGCTCCTCAGCACAGGAAGATCTCCCTCTTCCCTGGGCTCAGGGTGGGAAAGGGTAGGGACAGTGAGGGGGGTTTGTTGGCCATCCAGAGCTGAGCCACTGGCCTTGGGGAGTCTTCCAGAAGAGCTATCATGCCTTAGGGGCCAGAGTCTCATTCCATGGAGGAAGTAGCATGCCTTAGGTCCCACAGAGAACTAATGTGATGGGTCCTCCTAGAGGTGGATGACGTGCCATGACCTGGGCATGAAGAAGGATATTCCAGGCCCATAGGGCACACAAACTCTGTTGGGAAGGCTCTATTTGAAGTAGAGTGTGAAGTTTCCTGGCCACCATGCTTAGGTCTAAAGTCTCAGGTCAGCTGGCCTCCAGAGCCCTACTCTACCTTGAGAGGTTTATTCTCAGTCTATTCCCCTTGTATCCACAGCTCTGTCTTTCCCCAATATCTCAAGGCCAAGACCACTACTCCCTGAGGACTAGACAAAACTTGTTGTTTGGCAGACCTTGGACTTGCTGGGTCAGCAGTGAACCTGAAGCCATGTCCTGAGCTGTCCTATTCAGACATGCCTGGGTAACAGAAACATATTAACTACTTAGCAGAATGCTCAGAAGGGTCTCACAACCAGAGGCCCCCAACCTGAATACTTGCTGATCAGGGAGCAACTCCCAACCATTGTAGGTCCACTGTATCCAACGTGCCATCAGTATTTCTGTGCAAATTCCTTCCACAATCGTCCCTCAAACAGCCTAGACTCTCACTGGCCGGTGATAACAGGTCAAGCCACTTGCACGTGATCACCAATATCTTGTTGGATCTAAGCCTTCTGCTACTCATGCAGATGATTCCTTCCCAGCTCAGCAGTATCTGGAAGTGAGGGAAAAAAAAAACCATTCCCTCCTTGTTACTAGACTCAGTTATGGGGCTCCATACCTGGGTGCTAGGCCCACATGTGGGGGCGTTAGTTCAGATTTGGAGCACGAGCCACCTGCTGCTCCTGGAAGAGCCACTTTCCTCAACTCATGGTGACTGCATTCGATTTCTATCAAATAGAGTCTTCTGTTTTGTCCATCAATAGCTGTTTCTGTGTGAAGCATGGAAGTGTGTGACTACTTCCTCCTCCATGAAGTGTCCAGGCCCCCTAGCTCATAGATGCAAATTCATTTCCCATCCACCCTAAAGGTCTACCAAATCACAGTTTCACTTCAGCCTATTTATCTCTTACTCATGGCCAGTTGCAATGTTCAGTATTATTATCTTGGTGTGATTCTTCTTACAGATCCGGACTTGAGGCCTAGCATGGTCAATTAACTTGTCTGAGGTCGTGTGGGTAGTAAATATTAGAACAGAAATTCCAATACAGATCTCCTCAAGGAGCTTAGAGGTCTTCCCTCTAATGCAGACTATTGTCAGGTACCTTAAGGCGCTCTGTGACTTCCATTCTCAAGCTACCTGTGAAAAGTATGATGAGAGGTTTGGGCTGACTGTCCCAAATGTGGCACTGGTCATTGGAAAGAAAAGATCCAAAGTAACAAGACTGATGTCAGAGTGCAGAGGAGGTGTGCAGGGCCACTGAGTCTGAGGCTGGGGAACAGGCTGAGAGTGCCACCGCAGTGGGTTTCATCAGACCTGCCATCAGGAGCTCTCTGTGGGTTGCTGGCTCACATCCCCAGAGAAACTGTGGGTGAGCAGGGGAGGTGAGAAGAAATGTAGAATCAATGAGGAAACCTGGAGAAACTAAAGGTGATCCTGAAGGGACCCGTAGCTGGGAGAAAAATGTAGGGCAACGAGAGGATGCATTTGAAGAAGGCTTTTTACCCGTTCTGCTCTTTTCCCAACCCATGCACTGTGACAAATGCTGTCTAATATTTCTCAGGAGCCAGTATGTTGTAGGATGGCCATGTCAACTAGTGTGTAGGACCAGACAGCCACACTGTGTCCATGCCCCCCATACCTCCACTTCTTACCCTCCCCCTTGCAGGTGAAGTACTCTCTGGAGAGACTTGATCCTTCATAATTTCTTCTAAGGGATTTAAAGCTGAAGCCCTGGCTCCGGGAGTTGCTTAGCGGGTGGTAGCATGGAGGAGAGGTTAAGAGTGGCTTTCTGATTCCTGGGGCCCTCTGCTCTGGGCTCACCCTCCTTTCTCTCTAAATTCATCAGGCCTTCTGTCCCTGTCCTCTGCACTGTACTAAACAGTAACAGAATAGCTACTATCCTGATGGGGACTATGAGCACACATCCAAAAATTATCATACACCTGTGAAGTATGATGGCCACATAAGAAATACAACAGAATGAATGTTATATATTATTTGAAATAGAACTATTGGAAAAGACAGACTCCAGAAAATTATGAAACACAATCAATGTATCCTTCTGGGTTTAGAAAAATGTCATTAGCAATAAGACCCAAAAAAACCGCAAGAAAGAACCAAGTCAAAATATTGCATATGAAAAAGAATGGTTGAAATTAAGGGCATAATAGGTTGGGTAAATCATAGGATAAACACAGATCAAAGAGGTGTGTAGTTGCTACTTTCTGTGGACATTATGAAGTATGGACTTTAGAGCTGACCCACTTATGCTAGGATCATTTGTGGAGTTTCATTACCAAAGAACTAATGACTGAGTTGTGGTTGGGGTATATGGAGAAGTGGAAGCTGGTGCAGGGGCCTGGCATAAGCAGCAGCAACAGAGCTTTTGTTATGCCCCCCGCATGCCCTTTTCACCACCTCCTTCACTGTCCCCATCCATCCCCACCACCACTAGCCCTAAGGGACAAGGGAGGGAGAATGAGAAGTAGGGACCAGCAGCTGGAGACAAAACTAACTGAGGAAGCCTCACAAATAGGGTTTTCATGGAAATAAATCCTAGGACTACTCTAGTTTCTTCCACATCTTCAGCTGAGGCTCCCCTCTGGTTAGACCCATGCAGCCAGAGAGTATAAAAGCCTGTCAGGTCTTTCTACTTCCCACTTCCATCCCACAGAAGGAGTGGGATGGGGGGAGAGTTTTCCTGGAGGGACAGACAGGAGGTAACTGCCATGTGTGTCTGTGTGTGTGTTGGGTCTAGATTACTAGATTCCACTCTGATGCTTAAAGAAAAGGAATTAAAAGAATTCATTAAAATAATCATGGGGCTCATGGGTGGCTCAGTTGTTGGAGTATACAACTCTTTATCCTGGGGTTGTGAGTTTGACCAAAACATTAGGTATTGTGATTAATTTGAAAAAAATCTTATGTTGAGAGGTAAACCTAAAAGCCAACTCTCTTTTATGAATAACAAACAAAATTCTAGAGAACAAGCAAACCATTCTAGATGATTATCAGAGGAGAATTGGGTCATGGGTTCCAAAGATGATCGGGATTAAAGTGGGCACTTGCTTGATGAGTGTGGGGTGTTGTACTGAAGTGTTGAATCTGTTATGAACCTGAAACTAATATTACACTCTATTTTAAGTAACCAGAGTTTCAATAAACATGCACAAGAAAGAAAAAATAAAACTTAAAAAAAAGTCTTCATAAAGGCATTGAGGAGGTAGAAATAGAGAAGGGATCTAGAGGGCCAAATTTTGAGGAAAGCCTCCACTTGGAGTATAATCAGAATATCTGATTCCCAAAGTTGTTTTTGCTGCACGGACATTCTTAGAACTCATAACTGGGCTTCAACATACATCTACAACGGCCAAAGGAAGGAAGCTGTATTAGGCAGAGATCACCAGAGAACCAATTGGGTGACTGCATATAAATATATAGGCTTTATATCTATGCCTTTATCTATGTATCTACAAAGAAAGAAAGAGAGAGAGAGAGAGAGAGAGAGAGAAAGAGAGAGAGTGGTTTATTTTATTTTTTTAAGATTTTATTTATTTATTTGACAGAGAGGTAGACAGCACAAGTAGGCAGAGCAGCAGCAGAGGGAGAGGGAGAAGCAGGCTCTCCCTGGTGCAGGGAGCCTGATGCGGGACTCGATCCCATGAGCCTGGGATCATGACCTTAGCCGAAGGCAGCGGCTTAGCTGACTGAACCACCCAGGCACCCAAGAGAGATTTATTTTAAGGAACTGGCTTATGATCATGGAGAGTAGCAATCTGAAATCTAGAGGGTGGGCTGGCTGTCTCAGACCCTGGAAGAGCTAATATTGCAATTCAAGGCTGTATTAATCAGAATTTTCATTTTCTGTCTTTTATGGTAACTAGTCATCTTATTGGAGATGAGGAGGCAAGGCGAAGCTGGTCCATTCTTGGAGATAATGATCGTCGTGTAACATACCTTTTATAAGCAAACCAACCAATCCCAAGGCTCTCACTGTCACAGACTAAAACCAATAGTTCCCTCATTCTAAATCACTGCAAAGGTAGGTGTTAGACAACTACAAACCACCCTTATAGCCTAGAGCCAGTTGACATTATTCAAACTGGCCAATCTTAGACTGTTTCCCATGCTCTGCCTTGCTTTGTCCATGGAATTCACAGTAAAGGCTCTGGGCTAGGCTTTCACCTCACTCTCACTTCTGTCTCCTGACCAAACTGGTGTTTCATCACCTGTGTGAAGTGGCACGTTACTTCTTCATGGGAAATGCAAATAACAAAAATACCTCAATGTCATTTGCGTCTTTGTGTCATTGCACAGTCACCTCCATAAATCAAAATCCCAGAGGTTTCTTAACACAAAATCCAAAGTTTCTTAGCCTGGAGACCTGGGAAAAGAGAATATTGCAGTTCAAGTTTGAAGTGGTCTGATGGCATAATAACTTTCTTCCTCTGGGACATTTAGTCTTTTGTTCTAGTTGGCCCTTTGACTGAAGAGGCGAGGCCCACCTACATTATGGAAAGACTTCTGCTTTACTCAAAGTCCACTCTTTTAAGTATTAATCACATTCCAAAAACATTCTCTCAAAGAAATATCTAGAATAATGTTGCACTAAATATCTGGACACTGTGAAACAAACCAAGTCAATACTTAAAATTAACCATCCCAAGAAATTTATGGGAAATGTTCCAAATATTTCACTTGGACCCAAAGGAGCCTAACAAGATAAATTTCACTTATCTTGACACTGGTTTCAGGCCCGGGAGCCTGCAGGGCTGGAGTGGAAAGGAGACAGGAAAGGAACGGGTAGATGTGCCCTTGCAGTTGGACTAGCTGGTGGTCTGTCAACAAATATCAAGCAACGAATGTTGTTTGAGGAGGTCTGAGACTGTTGGGGCTCCAGACTCCTGGCTGACACAAATGCTGCTCTGCTTTAAAGGAGGGTGCATACATTCTTGGTATATGGAAATCTCTCTAGTTTTGCCAAGAATAAAATCCAGCTTATGGTCAAACAGAACCAACCATGAAAGGAAACAAAGCTCATGAAATAAGAAGCAGAAGATATAAGACAAAGCAGAAATGGATAACGATTTCAGACTTCATAAATGTCAAACATTTCAGATATATCTACTCATTTCCTTGTGTCTGTTTGCTTTTCAGTAACTCTACTCATTGCCATTGTATCTGTTATCCTTTCCTGAATAACAAATGACCTCAGAACTACCAGCTAGGAGTGTCACTTCCATCATGGCTCTCTGGACCAAGTCTCCAGTGAGAGTGGTGAAGATGATTTTTTAAAAATGAAAGGGTCTAGAAACGGTCCTATGGCCACACAGCAAATGAAGAAAAGTGTATTCAAGAAACCCTACAAAACTGAGTAAGAACGGTAAGAGTCGGTGACTCGTGAACCATAAGCTACTTTCTCCCTTCCCCATTTCCAGCTCAGCATGAAACAATGTCCACTCCAGATGGCTGCAGCCAAGGACACAGGGCTCCCTTCCTCCCAGTTTGAGGGTTATAGCATCCTCTTAGGAGAGGCAGAATGCCAGTCTTTCTCAGCCTGACCCCAGCTGCCTGTTGTCAAGAGCAAATTCCTGGCAAGTGCGGCCAGGAGATTGGGCTCTTTCTACAGTCCAGCCCTTACTCTGGAGGAGGCTCTCCCTTAGGTGTTGTGCAATGAAAATAATAGAACCCCACCTGTCCTTGAAGCCCTGGTCTACAGCCCAAAGTGTCTAATGCTCAAATTGGCAAGACAAGATGACCCATGTCTACCATCTCCTTTCCCCATATCATGAAGCATCTCCCTCCTAACACAGGATGACAGAGAAGTATGCCTGAGACCATAAGCTTCTTTGCACTGGGATCATTTCTCTTTTCTTTGAAAAACCCAGCAGAGAAGATTGTAGTAGCTTAATCATTTAATCTATTGTACTTTGTAAAATAAAATAAATGAAATGAAAATTGACAACTCTAAAATCAGAAGACTCAATATAAATAACAAAATTCAAAGAAAATCCATGACTAAGATAAATAAAAATTAATAGGTATAACAATAAAATACTTATTAAAAATAAGCCTAGAAGAAATTCTAAAATGAAATCATTTAAAAACACGTATAGAGGAGGAGGAGCATGATGGTGGAGGAGTAGGAGACCGATTACCATCAGGTCCCCGAAATTCACCCAGATAATTATCAAATCATTTTGAACACCTACAAATTCGACAGGTGATTTAAGAGAAGAGCAGCAATTCTAGGAACAGAAAATAGACCACGTTCCGGAAAGTAAGACGTGTGGAGAAGTTAATCTGAAGTTACAGGAAGATACACCCTGGGGGAGGGGCCAGCTCCAGGCAAGTGAGAGAGCAATGGAGCACAAAATTGGAATACTTAGAAGTCTTATCCACTGAAGGACATCGCCCCACAGGCTTAGCGGGTCATGAAACCCTCGTGGGGACTGTCCTCTCAGGACCAGGGGGACACAAAAAGACCAAGGGTGTCTGAGTGTGACAGAGCTCCAAGCTATCAGAGAGGATAAGACAAGTGGAGAGAAGGAGCCAAGCTGAGAATGTGTCTCTCAGCTCAGTGTTACCCTGGGCCGTGATCCAATGCACAGTCAGGCCACTTCTCTTTGAGCTGGGACCCGACAAGTGACAGATCCAGAGAGACCCCCTCCTTCCTCCTCCAGTAGGAGTGGTACAGGACTGGCTGCGGGAATCTGCTGGGTTTGGAGATTCTAGTTGGGGCCACCTGCCAGAGATAAAGACTCTCAGTCACAGGCCAGGTGACCTCGGAGTGCGGCCAGAGACCAGGGAGACAGAAGGTACTGACTGCTTTACTCTGATGATGCACTGAGGAGTGAGGCCCTGAACATTTGGCTCCTCGGGTTGGAGACTGGGAGGCCACCATTTTCATTCCCATACTCCAAAGCTCTATGGAAAGCCTTCAGGAAACAAAAGCTCCCGAGAGCAAATCTGAGCTGATTACTGAGCCTGGCCCCTGGTGAGGGTGGTACAATTCTGCCTTGGGCAAAGACACATGAGAATCACAGCAACAGGCCCCTCGCCCAGAAGATCAGCAAGAACATCCAACCAAGGCCATGTTCACAGATTGCTGAGAAATGTGCAACTTCAAAACTAGGGGAAATCAATGCAGAGAATTCATGGGTTTTTCCCCATTATCTTTTAGTCGTTCAAAGTTAAATTCTTTGAATTTTTTTCTTACTCTTTTCTTTTAATTTTTTCCATTTTTCCTATTTTAATGTTTTTTAACTATTATATCTTACCAACATTTTTAATCTTTTTAAATTTTCATTATTACACTCATATTTTATCCCTTCATTGTATTTAACTTTATTTTTGGTATACATACAGGGTCTGTGGACTTCACCAGTCTAATAGATAGAGATAGAAATAGAGTCAGAGACAAAGACAGATATAGAAACAGAAATAGATAATATAGATATAGGTATAGATTTAGGTTTTTTAAAATTTTATTTATTTATTGTTGTTCTTGTTATTTTTTGCTTTGTTTTTTTTGCTCTTTCTTCTCCCTCCAGTTTCAGGTGTCTTCTGATTAGGTTAGTGTATATTTCTTTGGGGTCATTGCCACCCTTTAGTATTTTGTTATCTCATCCATCTATTCTTATCTGCATAAAATGACATGGCAGAGAAAATCAGCACACAAAAAAAGAGCAAGAAGCTGTAATGATGGCTAGGGACCGAATCAATGCAGAAATTAGTAACATGACAGAATTAGAGTTCAGTATGATGATTATCAAGGTGCTGGCTGTGTTCCAAAAAAGTATGGAAGAGAATAGAGAATCCCTCTCTGGAGAAATAAAAACCCTTTCTGGAGAAATAAACAAGTTAAATCTAACCAAGCTGAAATCCAAAAAGCTATTAATGAGGTGCAATTAAAAATGAAGGCTCTTACTGCTAGAATAAATGAGGCAGAAGACAGAATGAGTGATTTAGAAGACAAAATGTCAGAGAATAAAGAAGCAGAGGAAAAGAGAGACAAACAACTACTGGAGCATGAGGGGAGAATTCGAGAAATGTGATACCTTAAGATGTAACAATATTAGAATAATTGGGATCCCAGAGGAAGAGAGAGAGAGAGGGTCAGAAGGTATATTGACGCAAATTATAATACAGAACTTCCCTAATTTGGCGAAGGGAACAAGCATCAAAATCCATGAGGCACAGAGAACCCCCCTCAAAATCAATAAAAAGAGGCCCACACCCCATCATCTAATAGTAAAACTTACAGTCATAGTGACAAAGAGAAAATCCTGAAAGCAGCTTGGGACAAGAGGTCTATAACATACAATGGTAGAAATATTAGACTACAATGGTAGAAATATTAGACTGACAGCAGACCTACCCACAGAGACCTGGCAGACCAGAAAGAACTGGCATGATATATTCAGAGCACTAAATGAGAAATATATGCAGTCAAGAATACCATATCCAGCTAGGCTGTCACTGAAAATAGAAGGAGAGATAAAAAGCTTTGAGGACAAACAAAAACTCAAGGAATACAGGAAATATTGAAAGGGGTCCTCTAAGCAAAGAGAGCCTAAAAGAAACATAGACCAGAAAGGAAGAGACACAATAAACAGTAACAGTCGCTTACAGGCAATACAATGGCTCTAAATTCAAATCTCTCAATAGTTACCCTGCATGTAAATGAACTAAATTCCTCAACTTAAAGACACAGGATATAAGAATGGATAAAAAAATAAGACCCATCGATATACTGTCTACAAGAAACTGATTTTACACCCAATGACACCTCCAGATTTAAAGTGAGATGGTGGAAAACAATTTACCATGCCAATGGACATCAAAAGAAAGCTTGAGTGGCAATCCTTATATCAGATAAATTAGATTTCAAGCCAAAGAATATCATAAGAGATGAGGAAGGACACTATGTCATACTAAAAGGATCTGTCCAACAAGAATATCTAACAATCATAAATATCTATGCCCCTAACATGGGAGCAGCCAATTATATAAACCAATTAATAACAAAATCAAAGAAAACACATTGATAACAATACAATAGTAATAGTAGGGGACTTTAACAACCCCATTACTGGAATGGACAGATCATCGAAGCAAAAGATCAACAAGGAAATAAAGGCGTTAAAGGACACCCTGGACCAGTTGGACATCACTGATATATTCAGAATATTCCATTACAAACCAACAGAATACACATTTTTTCTCTACTGCACATGGAACGTTCTCTAGAACAGACCATATTCTGGGTCACAAATCAGGTCTCAACTGATACCAAAAGGTTGGGATCATTCCCTGCATATTTTCATATCATAATGCTCTGAAACTAGAATTCAACCACATGAGGAAAGTGGGAAAGAACTCAGATACATGCAGGCTAAAGTACATCCTACTAAAGAATGAATGGGTCAACCAGGAAATTAAAGAAGAATTTAAAATATTCATGGAAAAAATGGAAATGAAAACATAAATGTTTAAAATCTTTGGGACACAGCAAAAGCAGTCCTGAGAGGAAAGTATATAGCAATACAAGCCTTTCTCAAGAAACAAGAAAGGTCTCAAGTATACAACCTAACTCTACACCTACAAAAGCTAGAGAAAGAACAGCAACGAAAGCCTACACCAAACAGGAGAAGAGAGATCAGAAAGATCAGAGCAGAAATCAGTGAAATAGAAACCAAAAGAATAGTAGAACAAATCAACAAAACTAGGAGCTGGTTCTTTGAACGAATTAATAAGATTGATAAACCCCTGGCCAGACTTATCCAAAAGAAAAGCAAAAGGACTCAAATTAATAAAATCATGAATGAAAGAGGAGAGATCACAACCAACACCAAAGAAATGAAATTCTAAGAACGTATTATGAGCAACTCTACACCAGCAAATTTGACAATCTGGAAGAAATGGATGCATTCCTAGAGACATATAAATTACCAATACTGAATCAGGAGGAAATGGAAAAGCTGAATAGACCCCAAACCAGTAAGGACATTGTAGCAGTCATCAAAAATCTCCCAACAAACAAAATCTCAGGGGCAGATGGCTTCCCAGGGGAATATGACCAAACATACAAGGAAGAATTAATATCTATTCTCCTGAATCTGTTCCAAATAATAGAAATGGAAGGAAAACTTCCAAATTCTTTTTATGAGGCCAGCATTACCTTGATCTGAAAACCAAGCAAAGACCCCATCAAAAAGGAGAATTACAGACCAATATCCTTGATGAACACGAATGCAAAAATCCTAGCCAACAGGATCCAACAGCACATTTAAAGGATTATTCACCACCACCAAGTAGGATTTATTCCCGGGCTTTAAGGTTGGTTTAACATTCACCAATCAATGTGATACAAGACATTAATAAAAGAAAGAACAAGAACCACATGATCCTCTCAATAGATGCTGAAAAAGCATTTGACAAAATACAGCACCCTTTCTTTTTTTTTTTCTTTTTATTTTTTTTTAAAGATTTTATTTACTTATTTCACAGAGGGAGAGAGATCACAAGGAGGCAGAGAGGCAGGCAGAGAGAGAGGGGGAAGCAGGCTCCCCGCCGAGCAGGGAGCCCGATGCGGGCCTTGATCACAGGACTCTGAGATCATGACCTGAGCCGAAAGCAGAGGCTTTATCCCACTGAGCCACCCAAGCACCCGTACAGCACCCTTTCTTGATCAAAACTCTTCACAGTGTAGGCATAGAGGGTACATACCTCAATATCATCAAAGCCATCTATGAAAAACCCACAGTGAATATCATTCTCAATGGAGAAATATTGAGAGCTTTTCCCCTAAAGTCAGGAACACAGCAGGGCAGTCCACTATCACTACTGCTATTCAACATAGTACTAGAAGTCCTAGCTTCAGCAATCAGACAAGAAAAAGAAATAAAAGGCATCCAAATTGGCAAGGAAGAAGTCAAACTCTCACTCTTTGCAGATGATATAATACTTTATGTGGAAAACCGAAAGGACTCCGCTCCAAAACTGCTAGACCTCATACAGGAATTCAGTAAAGTGTCAGGATATAAAATCAATGCACGGAAATCAGTTGCATTTCTATATACCAACAACAATACAGAAGAAAGAGAAATTAAGGAGTCAATCCCATTTACAATTGCACCCAGAACCGTAAGATACCTAGGAAGAAACCTAACCAAACAGACAAAGAATCTGTACTCAGAAAAATATAAATTACTCATGAAAGAAATTGAGGAAGACACAAAGAAGTGGAAAAACATTCCACGTTCATGGATTGGAAGAACAAATATTGTGAAAATGTCTATGCTACCTAGAGTAATCTACACATTTAATGCAATCCCCAGCAAAATACTAGCAAATTATATCAAAGAAATGGAACAAATAATCCTAAAATGTATATGGAACCAGAAAGGACCCAAAAGGCTAAAGGAATGTTGAGAAAGAAAACCAAAGTTCTTAGCATCACAATTCCCGTCTTCAAGTTCCATTACAAAGCTGTCATCGTCAAGACAGTATGGTACTGGCACAAAAACAGACACATAGATACATGGAACAGAATAGAGAGCCCAGGAATGGACCCTGACCTCTGTGGTCAAATAATCTTTGACAAAACAGGAAAGAATGTCCAATGGGAAAGACAGTCTCTTTAACAAATGGTGTTGGGAAAACAGGACAGCCACGGGCAGAAAAGTGAAACTTGATCATTTCCTTACACCACATACAAATATAGACTCAAAATGGATGAAAGACCTCAATGTGAAACAGGAATCCATCAAAATCCTTCAGTTGAACACAGGCAGCAACCTCTTCGACCTCAGCCACACCAACCTCTTCCTAGGAACATCACCAAAGCTGAGGGAAGCAAGGGCAAAATGAACTTTTGGGACTTCATCAAGATTAAAAGCTTTTGCACAGCACCCAAATGTTTATAGCAGCAATATCCACAATAGCCAAACTGTGGAAAGAACCTAGATGTCCATCAACAGATGAATGGATAAAGAAGATGTGGTATATATATACAATGGAATACTATGCAGCTATCAAAAGAAACGAAATCTTGCCATTTGCAACGACATGGATGGAACTGGAGGGTATTATGCTGAGCGAAATAAGTCAATCAGAGAAAGACAATTATCATATGATCTCTCTGATATGAGGAACTTGAGGGATAGGGTGGGGGGTTGTGGGGGGTAGGGAGGGAAAAGTAATGAAACAGGATGTGATGGGGAAGGAGACAAACCATAAGAGACTCCTAATCTCACAAAACAAACTGAGGGCTACTGGGGGGTGGGAGGGTAGGGATAGGGTGAATGGGTTAGGGACATTGGGGATAATTTGTGCTTTGGTGAATGCTGTGAAAGATGTAAGCCTGATGATTCACAGACCTGTACCCCTGGGGCAAAGAATAAAAAAAAAAAACACATGAAGGAAAAGGGGANTTAATTAAAAAATAAATAAATAAAAGCTATGGCACAGCAAAGGAAACAGTGAAGAAAACCAAAAGACAACTGACAGAATGTGAGAAGATATTTGCAAATGACATATCAGATAAATGGATTGTATCCAAAATCTATAAAGAGCTTCTCAAACTCAAAACCCATAAAACAAGTAACCCAGTCAAGAAATGGGCAGAAGTCATGAACAGACATTTCTGCAAAGAAGACATCCAAATGGCCAACAGACACATGAGAAAGTGCTCAACATCACTCGGCATCAGAGAAATACAAATNAAATACAAATCAAAACCACAGTGAGATATCACCTCACACCAGTCAGAATGGCTAAAATGAACAAGTCTTGAAACGACAGAGGTTGGCGAGGATGCTGGGAATGGGGAACCCTCCTACACTGTTGGTGGGAACGCAAGCTGATGCTGCCATTCTGGAGGACAGTACTGATGTTCCTCAAAAAGCTTATAATAGGGCTGTGCTATGACCCATCAATTCCATTACTGGATATTTGCTGCAAAGGTATAAATGTAGTGATCCTCAGGGGCACATGCACCTGAATGTTTATAGCAGCAATGTCCACAATAGCCAAACTACGGACAGAGCCTAGATGTCCTTTAACAGATGAATGGATTAAGAAGATGTGGTATTTATATACAATGGCATACTATGCAGCCACCAACCCCCCACAAAATCTTGCCATTGAATGATGTCGATGGATCTAGAGGGTATTATGCTAAGTGAAATAAGTCAATCAGAGAAAGACAATTATATGATCTCACTGATATGAGGAATAAGAGAAACAAGACAGAGGATTGTAGGAGAAGGGAGAGAAATATGAAACAAGATGAAACCAGAGAGGGAGACAAATCATACGAGACTCTTAATCTCAGGAAGCAAACTGAGGGTTGCTGGAGGGAAGGTGGGCTGGGACAGATGGGGTGCCTGGGTGATGGACATAGGGAAGGGTTTGTGCTATGGTGAGTGCTGTGAATTGTGTAAGACTGAAGAATCCCAAGCTTGTACCCCTGGAACAAATAATACATTATGTTTTAATAAGAATAAACAAATGAATTAAACAAACAAATAAACAAGTAAATTGGTGGGATAGGTTTCAGTGAGAAAGTGCCTTTTAAGCAGTGACCTATAGAAGGTGACTGTAAAATCTGGGAGTGCATTCACAGCTAAGGGATATAACTTCAGGTGCCTAAGGCTCCTAAGATGGGAGTAGGAGATTAATGAGTATGGAAACTGATGGTCAAGAATATTAAGTGACTTAGCCAGTTTGGAGGAATTGATGTGAAAGGGTATTTTGGCAGTGTGAAGTATAATGGACAGGGTGGGGGGAATATTTTCAGTCATTAGGACACTCACATACTTAGTGTCTCCCAAATTTCCAACAAATCCATTCTGATAATGCATATAACATACAACAAGTGAATAAACTTGTTCTACTCATAAATGTTCCCAATGATTTGAGATCATGAACACGCCTATATTTGAATCTTTCAAGGTTTGGTCTCCGAGGCCAGAACTCAAGTGCTCATGTACACAGAAGCTCAGTAGCCCTTCGGGTCTAATGAACATAGCCTCTCACTCTAGCAGGTAATCTGAGATGGCCCCAATTATCCACACCTTCTGGTACTCAGGCTCTTCTGTATTCCCCTCCCCTTGAGTATGGGTGGCACTTGTGACTTGCTTCTGACCAAGAAAATACAACAAAAATGATGGGATAAACATGATTACATGGACATGATTACATTACATAAGACTATAATGTCCATGTTACTAATCTCTCCCTGGCTGGCTCTGAAAAGGCAAGCTGCATTTTTGAGAAAGCCACATAGCAAGGAACTGAGGATAGTTTCTGGTCAACAGCCAAAAAGAAACTGAAGCTTGCAATTGGACAATCTGTGAGGACTTAGATTCTGTCAACAACCATATGAGCTTGGGGAACCATATCCTCCCTAGTTGAGCCCCAGATGAGAACCCAGCCCTGGCTGACACTTGAACTGTAGCCTTGTTGATGACCCAGATATGCTGTACTCAGACTTAACCTATCGAAACTGTGGGATAATACCTGTATGCTATTTTAAGCCACTACATTTGTGATAATTTGTTACACAGCAGAAGGCAACTAATTCACTTACCCACTTTACTACAGTTATGCAGTTATGAAAATAAGTTATGCAGAAGCACACGGAGGCAGTCATTAGAGTGTTTGGCTCAGAATGACTTCATTCTGAGCATGTTCCCATGCTCAGAAGCATGTTCCCATGCTTTTGAGACCCACTGCAGTGTTCTCACTCCTTCTCCCACTACCTCCAGGCTGCTTTCAGCCAATGGTGAACAATGACTAGTGATGTTAGAGCTGAGACATTGCTGCCCAATGTGGGACTCCTCTAATGATGAACTTTCACTCAGGACACTCCATCAACCTTGCTGACACTTTCTCAGAACAATATAGGAATCAGAGTCTCTTCCTTCTTTTACCTTCTCCTTCAGAGTGTCAAACTAATATTGTGATCTGAAGCCTCTCTCCTCTCTTTTATTCTTTATTCTTCATAGGTACCTTGCCACCCAAATCTCATGCCTTTCTAGTTCTGTTCCATCAGCTTCCCCACAGAGCTCAAACTGACATGAGGTTGGGACTTCAGCCTCAAGCTGGGCTGGAAAAGGCAGTCTCATATACTAGGAACCACAGGAACAGTATGTACAGCAACATTCATTCACAACACCACTATTCTCAGGAATCCACATTGACTCTGAGCGTGTCACTACTTCTCTGAAGCTGCTTTCTTGTTCTTAAAGTGAGATTGTTGAATTAGATGATTTTTAATATAGCTTCCCCACAGAGCTCAAACTGACATGAGGTTGGGACTTCAAACAGTAAGAATGACTTACAAATAAACAAAAATAGTGGGGAGTGTAGAAAAGAGAAGGGGAAAGGAGAAAATAGAAACAATGGAAGGGATGACAAAAATAATCATAATTCTGCTTTAGTCATTGCACAACTCTTGGTTTACAATCAGGTGTTTGTCAGGTTTAAACATTTGAATCTACTTTGACTTAGCTGGCATAGTTAACACCAGGCTTGTTTTAAGCCATTGTGTCACTTCTTTAGGGATTTCAGATTGCAAAATCCACAGGGTTGTGTTTAAGATGAAGGCCAGTTTCCTGTTCTTTTCTCTTTCCCTGTGTGATCCCGTTGGACCCAACCTGCTTTTTCTTTCTCTTTAACTGTTAACACTAGACACCCTTTCTTGTGGGGCTCCTTCCCCTCTCACATTGGCCTCCTTAGTGGTTTAT
This sequence comes from Ailurus styani, assembly GCA_002007465.1. NCBI lineage: Eukaryota > Metazoa > Chordata > Mammalia > Carnivora > Ailuridae > Ailurus > Ailurus styani. Next base: position 72,098 of record LNAC01001860.1, read on the forward strand.
CTTTACTGTAGCTCAACATTTTCTTGGTGTGCTCAAAGACAAATGCATGCCTTTTCGGTATGAAGGTTTTTACTTCAAATCCCTTTGTTTCCCCCAGGAGAACAAACAAAGGGAAATTCAAAGTTTTAAGGAATCTTATGAAGTTCAGAGAATCACTACCTATGGTCTATTTTGCCTGCTGCTGGGACATTCATGATACCAAAAGGCACATTGAACTCTGACTCTCTTCTTTGATATTTCCTCCAGCCTCCATTTCCCTCAGATATTTCCCTTTCTTTAAATCAGGAGACCTTCTCCACAGAGCACCATCTTCCTGGTAAAGAAGGTGAGATTCTAGACAGAAATTTAGACATAAAACCTGTCCATTCAGATGCCCACTGGAATCAAATATGTGCTTATGTATAAATAGAAAAGAGGTATTGTCAGATGATAGTTTCCAAAGGTGACCACAACATCTCCCAACCAGCATGGTCTTCTACATTAATAAGTAATGTTACCACAGTGCTTTTGAAAAATGGAATCCATCTTTTCCCCTTGAATCTGAGGCAGCTTATAACTAACTTAACCTATAGATTATGGCAGAAATGACATTATATGACTTTTAAGACTAGGTCCTAAAAAGCAGTGAAAGTTTTGCCCTATATTTGAGACATTTTATATGGCACGCGGTGTGGCCACATAAAATTTCTGACTACCGTGAGACCCAGTGTGTTGTGAAGAATTCCACACCACATGCAGAGACTTTTTGAAAGTGCTCCAGTTGAGGGCCCTAACTTTCAGCTCGCGTCAACTGAGAATGAAGATGCCCAGAAATAATTTCAGCATCCAGCAATACAGTGCCTTATTGTGTTGTTGAGTCTTTCAAGCTAAGGCCTCAATATAAGGGGCCCTCTCCAGATTTTTGACACCCAGGCACCACAAGCATGATAAAATGGCTGCTTTAAGCTGCTAAGTGTTGGCATAATTTTTTTTATGAAGGCAAAATAACCAGCACATGAATGGAGCACATTCAGTTCAAATGGGGTGTTGTTAAGTGATTGTGTCCACTAACTGCCTAGATTACTGGGGCTGCTTCCATTTATTTATATATTTTTATTCTAAAGCCAGGTGTTTTGCTTTTCATGATCTCTCAGATGCCTAATAAATCATCTTTTCCTTTAACTTGCCTGAGGCTGTTTTTTCTCACTTGCCATCAATGAATACAAGCTGATTCCATGCTTCTGTGCATCAATACTACACTAGTGAAATACACAGGCAAGGAAGCATGATTCCAGTAACAAGCGGAAATAAGAGGTCTACCTCCCCCAAACCTCTGCAGAGAGTGCATCAAAATTTATGGCAAGGTACAAGTTTTTTGTTTTGGTTTTTGTTTGTTCTACCTTAGCACAGAAATCCAAAGTAAATAGAATGCAAACCAGTTGTATTTTAATGGAGGAGAAGAGGAAAATTATCAAGAGACCTATTAGATAATATCTTTTACACTTTGAATTCAAGAGTCGTGTCCAAAGCCAACAGTTTATATGTTTCCAAATGTGGCAGTCCACTGGATCTGTTAGGAATTTCTTTTCCATGTAATATAATACACATGTAAAAATCTAGCTTAATTACTATATAAAGTCCTTCCAAAAAACAATCTCATGTTGTCTCAAAGTATTTCTTTGACGTGGAGAAATATAAAGCTAGGTATAAACTCATTATTTTTATTACTGCTTTAAAACTCTAATCATTTTAAAGTCAGCTGCAGAGAAAACGGCAGGCCCAGTTGAATTTATACTGCAAATTATTAATTTAGTGTGATAAACTGTAATGGTGGCACAACACGAAGTGATCTTCTTCAATGTGTTCTTGTTTCAGTGTGCCAGATGAAAATATAATTCTGCCAAAATACATATTATAATGTAAATCCTTTCTGTGATGTATCATGATTTCACTTTGTGTAAATGTAAAATTCACATATTTGTCCTTTTTGCAGAACCCTAAAATCAGCAAATTTAAACACAGGCACACACTTCTAATGAAGTACTCACACATAATATGGTTCTCTACTTGAAAACAGATTATTCATCAAAACGTGCAGTATCGGTAGTCTCTATACATCTGTATCTCTGTGCGCGTGTGCATAGCTCTATGCATGATGTTTATAGTATAGATATGTATGTGTGTATATATATGTATGTACATATAAAATATATTGTGGAACTTATCTATAAGTATTCTTGAAATTTATCCTACCATACAGTTCATTTACTTCAAAATATTTGGTCTTTGTTTGGCAGGACCAGAAAAGCATTTAGTTTCAGGCTAATTCTGCCCCATTCCTGAAGCAAAGTTTGTCTGAGTCTGCTACCTGATGCCTCATGAATTAGGAAGTTTATCCAATTTGGCTGCTGGCAACGTGCACTGTTCCTGGTCCACGTGAATTTTTGGTACTGTTTTTTGTTACTGTTTGGGGTATTTTTTTGTTTCCCCAGCCTGGGGCATTTTCTTGACATAAAACCACTGATCGGTATCAGCTGGAGACTCAAGAGTCCCGAACCTTCAGCAGATCTCCAGAGCTCCTTTTCTGAGCATCTCTCTGGTCTTCCAGTCTGTCCTGTGAACTCTATGTGCTCCCCATTTAGTGAGTAAAACCAGCTTCCAGCCCCATATCCTCAATGCAGGGAAAGCTGGAGACTCAAGAGTCCCGAACCTTCAGCAGATCTCCAGAGCTCCTTTTCTGAGCATCTCTCTGGTCTTCCAGTCTGTCCTGTGAACTCTATGTGCTCCCCATTTAGTGAGTAAAACCAGCTTCCAGCCCCATATCCTCAATGCAGGGAAACCACTGGCTTCTTCCTGGTTTCCCTTTTCTATACTGCATCCTGGAAAGTCTCTCCAGGTACTCAGCTGGTGGCAGACATCAAATGATATCAGCTATTAAATGAGATAGGCAATATACCATGGTGATGGTGAGATAAACTGGTGATAACCAACAGTTACACCTGAATATATTTAAGCTCATCAAAGCAAGTAATTAGAGTTCCTCGTTTTATACGTAGGAATAAAAGAGGTGATTACCTGCACAGGATTATTGTATTTTACTTGCCAACAGTAACATAAGGGAGAAGACTCCTCATTATCCTTTCATCTCGTGTAACCATGAGAATAATCAAGTAACTGAAAGAGCTGAAATTCAAGGAGTCTTTCTGGGAATATTTATCTCCCCACACCCCCACCTTCCTTTTCTTTTTCTTTTTAATGGGATCCTGGCCAAGAGATTTGTTCTTGTACATAAAAAGAATTACACAAAAGAAAGTCCAAAAACAGTCATACTTTGGGATTAGTTTATTTACGTCATTGAGGTCCTGCTTATTCCTGACCTAATCTGCCAATACAAAAATATTTTTCAATAAAGCATACATTATAAAACTGAAATAATGAAATGAGCTTTATTGTGCATTTAAATAGGGGAGTTTAAACAACTGATGTACACAGAGTTCCAGAAATGACTACTCTTTGATGTGTGCTGATGTTTTATTTTCCAAAACTCCTGAATGCCTTTTATCCCCTCCTTGTCACCAATTAAGAGCTGCAGTGATAGAAACTATAATTCATAAGCCAAAGATGATCAGTCTGAAGTTTCCATGGCTATAGAACACAGACTGTTTTCTACAATCAGATTTTCATATGAATATGTTTTCTTGGTTCAAGAATTTCTCATTGACTTATTGTCAGCTTCAAAAATTAACACCAGCAACACATCTACATTTGTGTCTTACATGTATGTTCAATCAAATCTCAGAAGTATTATCAATGAATGTTTGAGAGCCCCACCCCAAAAAGAGGAAGGAGTATGTGCTCCAATTTTTCCTTGAGTGCTAAACCAAAAATAGATGCTTTTTTAAAAGAAATAAATCAAAGACAGAATTACCTGGAGACTATCACAATAATATTCATAACACATATGTGATGAACTTGAGATTCTTCTAAGAAATATTTCATATTAAAGAAAACTATAGAACTTAATTGAGAAATAAGATACAGACAAAAATCTTAAATGAGATTATAAGATTAAAAAATCAAATTCTCTCAAGTTATTTTATAGGCATAAAATATTAATTAAAATTAAATTAAAACTTTCATTAGTTTTAAAAATAAACAGGTGAAAATATACTATTCTCCTCTGTGCTATCACAGTTCTGTATTCACCTTTTACAGTTTTTTATCACATTATAAATGTGTCTGTTTTTTTTTTCATTTCTGTTTTCCTGGGAAGACTTTGATTACTAGGGGTGGGGAAACTAGGTAATTTCCATTTCTCTTTCCACACTTTTTCTGGTATATAATAGAAGCTCAATGATTTCTTAAAAGGAGGACTGAGCCCACTAGATTTTAAAACTTATTATAAAGCCACAGTATTTTTTAGGAGAGAGAGAGTGAGACCATGCAAGCATGAGGACAGGCAGGGCATGCAGAGGGAGAGGGAGAAAGACAATCTTGGGGCCAATCTTGGGGCACCTGGGTGACTCAGTGGGTTAAAGCCTCTGCCTTCAGCTCAGGTCATGATCTCAGGGTATTGGGATCGAGCCCCGCATCAGGCTGTCTGCTCAGCAGGGAGCCTGCTTCCTTCTCTCTCTCTGCCTGCCTCTCTGCCTACCTCTCTGCCTACTTCTAATCTCTCTCTCTGTCAAATAAATAAATAAAATCTTAAAAAAAGAAAGAAAGAAAGAAAGACAGATAATCTCAAGCAGACTCCAAGCAGAAAGCAGAGCCAGAGGTGGGTCTTGATCTCATGACCCTGAGATCATGATCTGAGCTACAATCAAGAGTTGGAGACTTAAACACCTGAGCCACCCTGGCGGTCCTAAGGTGATAATAGTTTAAATAGTATGGTTTTGATATTTATTTTAAAGTACATCAACAAATAAGAATAGAAAGTCCAGTATAAAATACCTAATGATATATATGAATAAAATAAAAAGGAATTTCAAAATAATCAGGGGTGGGGGAAGCCATTTAATAAATGATAAAAAGAAAACTGGTTGGTGATTTGAGGGGAAAATGGGTCAAAATTTATACCATATAATTATAATAGAAATGTTTCCTCTTTTTCATTCTGTATGTGTGTGACTGTGTACATATGTATAAATATATGGTAGTTTACAAAAATTAACAAAAAATAAAATTGAGTATTTTTGAAAGAATAATAGCTTTCTAAACTTTGAGTCAGAAAAGGAAACAAAAAAAGGAAAGGAAACAAAAAGACGTAAATTTTGTGCAACAGTTTAATCTTTAACTTTTACTAAGAAAAGTAATAGTCATGGTAAAAGGAAAACAACATATTGCAGAAATGTTTATAAATAAAAGATAGCAAAGGTTTTTTTTCTATCTTACAAAAGGGGATAAACAATCTGACAGAGAAACAAAATTCATAAGAAAAATTAGGCAATAACAGGGACATGCACACGGGAATCAAATTATTAAGTGAGCATTAAAAAAAGGAGAGTATTCAAGCATTTTTTTAAAGGTTTTATTTATTTATTTGACACAGACAGATCAGATCACAAGTAGGCTGAGAGGCAGGCAGAGAGAGAGAGAAAGGAGGAAGCAGGCTCCCTGCCGAGCAGAGAGCCCGATGCTGGCCTCGATCCCAGGACCCTGAGATCATGACCTGAGCCAAAGGCAGAGGCTTTAACCCACTGAGCCACCCAGGCGCCCGCATTCAAGCATTTTATTTATCAAAGTAAAGCAAATTAAGGCAACACTGAAGTAGCATTTTACATTTAACTAACAAATATAAAAATTCTAAGAACACAATATCCAACACTGTCTCAGTTCTTAGGAAAATAAAACCGATAAACCCATACATTATTGTTGGCAATTTACGGTAGAAAGCCACTTGACAAAAGCACTTCAAAAGGTATCTTTTTAAAAATCACATCGCTTGATTGACCCATAAAATTATTTGAAACTTGTAACCTCATAATGTCAAGCCAGAAAGTTTAAACTGAATAAATAACCACCCACCAAAACCGGGCATATTCGAACAGATTTTTGTGGTGACGTAATTTATAGTAGCAAAACATTAAGTCTAAATCTTTAACATCAGAGGAATGATTAAGTCAACTACTGATTATCAGGAAACCTCTCGTGGAAACCACTCATTAAATAGTATAATACATAAAAAGGGCAATATAAATTGAAACTGAATATGACTTGAAACCAAAAGGAAACAAACTGCATGGGTTGGTAGGGTGAGAAATAGCTCCCTTCTGTTGGTAATGTTTATTCTGTAATTAAAAAAATTTTAAATGGTTATATAAATTATTGGTAGATGTTCAAAACTAGAGACACGCATAAGGATCACATATGAGGCCAAAGCTAAAAACAAAATTAATTCCTCTGAAAGAAAATTACAGCTTCTGAAATGTAGTATATGCCCTGGCATTTAAATGGAGAAAAGGCTAAAAATAATGGAAAATTACTACAGTAAATAAATGAAAGACAAAATAAAAATGCCTGTGGAAAGTGTTTGCCCCACGGAGATCAAGAACTAAAGCTGGTTTTAAGCTAAAAAACAGCAGTTAATTGGTCCATTCAAAGAAGCTAGAAAAGAGAGTAGTTTTAAAAAAAATTTCCCTATGACTAATTTTTTTTCACTTCCCCCACCAGTCATCCCTCTTAACTCTTGTGCACCAACAGGAGCCCACTGGTGTCTAATTTCGAAAAGCAAGGTTACGATCAGCTTTGTGTATGTTAATGATTTGCATACAAACCTTAATATTAGCTTTAAGAAGGGTACTGAAAAAGAAAAAGGGTACACTGATGCAGAGGTCTGGAGAAAGGGCAAGCTACACCTTAAATTAGTATAGCATCATTTGCAAAATACAGTACTCCTTCTCATTTCAGTTTCATTACATGGAATGAAAATGAGAAAATTTGTTATGCCACGGGTGTTCACACAACTCTACCTGGATCAGCCACTGTGTTGAGACACATCTCATGTGCCAGAAACAAACTAGGAAGTGGTGTGTAGGAGGAAAGAAAATTAAAAGCTGTCAAACATACAGAATATGTCAAACATATTTCTTTAGGCACTCAACATAATCTGTTATTCTAACTATTTTCCTGATATTGATATAGCCAAGTTAATTACTATGCAAACTAAAGTAAAACTTTTAGGTTGCCCCCAAACTCTTCCATCACTATTTCTTACACAGCATGCCCGTATAACACATCATACACACAACCCATACACATTGTATTAGGAAATTTTTCTCCTTAGGGTAGTTTATGCTGCTGGGTATTAGATTATCTTCCATTCCTCAAATATACCCAACTATTTAATGCTTATTTATCTGTTAATAACTGGAGGACTGTTTCCTCAATATTTCCCTTTTAATCTGAGCAACTATGACTACACGACAATTTTAGTGCCCAAACCAGGGACAACCATGAAGACAACTATATGTAGTGTGACAGTGGGAAATAAATTGCCACGGACAACAAAAGAGTCCAGGCTTATTTATTAATATTAAATTATACAAAATTAAGGCTCATAGTCTTTTGATGCACAGTTCACCCTTAAAAATGCAAGCCAGGAATAATACCTTAGAGAAGATCTTTATAGTCCAGTTTTCCTAAATAATAGTGTACTAAGAAAAACACTTAAAAATACAGGTAAACATTAATCCACTAACCCAATTAGGAATGTGAAAGCTATTCAACAGCTAAAATCGATAAAGCACACAGGATGTTTCAGACACTGTTCTAAAGTGCCTTCCAGGTATTTAATTCACATAATTCTCACCAGACTTTTGAAGGAGACAGCATAATTAGTATGCCCATTGTGCAGATGAGCAAACTGCAGCAGAGACATTGGGAAAGTCAGTTGGTGGAACTAGTTTCAAGCCAGGTCCACTGTTCTCCACCACTAGTCTCCTCCGGCCCAGTGCCTCCTCCTACTGTGCACCATGACTCTCTGTCCTACTCCCTGTGTGCCATCTTCTCAGTTCTCACTGTAACAGATACTCCTTAGGCCCACTGAGCAAAAACATGATGGTGATTCATGCGATGCCAGTTTGACCACTTCTTCAGAAACAATGATTCTTGGCAATGATGGCTTTGATGCCAAGAATGTACTGAAACATCTTAAATCTTAACATCTTAAAACATAAAATCTGAAATCTACACTGCCACTCAGTACATTTTCATCTAAATGGCCTCAAACCAACTAAAACACAGCAAAAGCAAAAGGAGTAGACATTGTAGTGGGGGAGAATCTGTGAGTGTCCAGAACATTACCATGTTCGATTACATTTAATTGACCTCTGAATGGAGTCAAAGTGTCTACACACAGGTGCAACATGTTTCACAAGGCAAGAAATCCTAAGGGGGGAAAAATCCCTTAATAGGAAGGATACTGTTAAATGTTCTCTAGGCTGCCATAGG